>JAQZBX010017785.1:21749-35353 GCA_029593785.1 Cabassous unicinctus | reverse complement strand
TGTTAACAAATGTGACTTTTTTTTTTTTTTTAATCTTAGTTAATGACACATGTCCACATTTAGAAGCTGCATAACTCAGAGAAACAATATTTTTCATAGGAACAATGCATGACTTTACAAAATCATCCATGAGTAAAAGAGTCAATGTGCAAAACAGACCAATGGATTTCAAACTATTAAAGAATGAAAGTTTATTGATTTGGTTTCAAATTCCACTGGAGCTAACATTTAAGAAATCACCCCTGGTTGAGCTTTTGGCATAATATCAAACATGAGATACCTACAATTATCTGAAAAAGCTATATGAAATACTCCTCCATTATCCATCTGCATATACATGTGAGGCTGGATTTTCTTCATATACTTTAAACAAAACAATGTGTTTCAACAGATAGAGCAAAAGCAGATACGGGAATCCAGCTGTTTTCTATTAAGCCAGACATTAGCAAGAGTTGTCAAACATGTAAAACAACGTCACTCTTCTCGGTAATTCTTTTTTGTTTTGGAAAAAAAAGTTATTTTTCATTAAAAAAATGTGTTATTTACAAGTAGCATGTAGTGGGTTGGTTATTGTTACTTTAAATGAATTAATAAATGCATTTAAGCATTTCTCAGTTTTATATGATAAATATTAAGAGAGATAGACTTTGTAATCAAACACTCTTTGGGGTCCCTCAATAATTTTTAAGATCATTAAGTGTCCTGAGACCAAAAAATATGAGTACCACCGGTATAGTGGAACAATGAGAGCATTTGATAACTGGAAAACTAATTTTTTAAATTAGCTTCTGCTGGTTATTTTGTAATTTTGGGCAAGTTATAAAAATCTGAGTCATAGTTACATCATTTACAAAATAGAGATAATAAGACCTATTGCACATCATTGCTGTAAGGGTTTATTTAATGAGATTATGAACATAAAAGCACTTTTTAAACTGTAAAGTTTTAACCAATGCCAGTTGCTATTTTGATAGTCAACTCTAGCATAGACTTATGGAACTGGAAAGATATTGAAAGCTCACAATTTTCCATTACCTCTTTATTCTTAATTTGTCCCTCTAATTTTCTGTCATCATCATCAACAACAATCAGATGGTGCATGCCTCCCTTTTATTCAAGGTTCTCGACAATATCACCTCAACATAGCCTCAGGACCTGTCCCTGGCTCTTCTCCACAAGTGCTGTAAGTGGCTGGGTCACAGCAATGTTCTTGCTAATGTATTCTGCCTGCAGCCCCTCACTGGGTCATCCCCATTTGTGCATATTATTCTCTCTGCCTGGTATGGCCCATGGAGCTCCTTCAACTTCAAGGCCTGCTTCAAAATCCTAATGCAGCCATTTCTACCTCTCCATTCTTCTCCTGAATTTGGAAAGAATTTCCTCTTTCTTGACAGTCCATATTAATTTTATCTTTTCTTGTGTTTCTTCTAGTCCACCTGCCTTTACAGTTACTTAAGCTCAGGCCACTTTTCTTGGACCATGAGCTTCCTCAGCACAGGGATTTTTTTATGTTCACCTTTATATTCTCAGCAGCGGGTATTCCTCATAGGAGATATTTAATAAATTTGCATTGAATAGAATTGAAACAATGCATAGCCCCAGCCCTTTTTTATACAATGGGCTCAAATTCTTTTGAAGTTTGAAAACAATTTTTTTTTAGCTTCTATAGAAGGAGCATTTTCAAAAGATAACTATATATTTATGACTTTGCTATTGAAATAGGTAAATACTGCTTCCTTCTCTCATCTCCTCTGCAACTTCCTGTTGCTAGAAATACATATATCATGAGTGCTTTGTAGAACAGCTCTGTTTCCACGGCCATTTCAATGAGTTGATTCTATAAATTGAAAAACAAAATGCAATCAAACTGTTTGCAATCCTTTTCAGGAAAAAAATAATGAAATTTTTTATTTTGATTTTTGCTTGTTTATTGTTTTTCTTTTCAGGAAGTACAAATTATTCAATCATATTTTTCAGGTCTAGAAGGATCCATAGCCTTTAGTTCACATTTATCACCATCAGCTGGGGGAGATGGCCATATGGATTCCTATCCCTCTTGGTAAATTCCAAGAACTGTGCCAAGCAGTGCTGTCTGGTTCGGCAATAATGGAAATGTCCTATAGCTGTGCTTCTCTGTTTGCTAGATCACTAGCCACAAGTGGCTCTTGAGCACTTGAATTGTGGCCAATGCAATTCAGACACTTAATTTTTTCTTAAATTTAATTTAAGTTTAAATGTAAATAACCGCATGTGGTGAGTGGCCACTACATTGTCAGTGCAGGTGTAGACTGAAAGAGGAACTTTTGTCTATCTAGGACAACCGGTCAATGCAATGGTAAATTGAGGGAAATAATCTAAAAATAACAAAACTAACTTTTTTTCAAGAAACTTAAAAAGATGGAAAGTCTTTAGTTTTAAACTAAAGGAAAAGGGAAGAAGGTTTTATGGAGAGAGACAAGCAACAGGGAAAATGGAGACATAGGAGAAGAGACACAAGATGACTAGGACAACATTACACTGAAAATTGAGGGGGGCGAGACAGGCAGACAGGAAGCTCTAGGGGTTCTGAGGAGTTAAGCAGATAAAATTCTACCGCACTTTGTATTTCATTTGGATTGTGTCTTCAGATTATTATCGTTTATCCTTTAAAATTATGGTCATTCACTGCTCATAGATCTTTAACTGTTCTTTGTTATCAAATTTAAAGAGGATTTGTGTTCCCTAAGATAATTCTAGAATTCTGCCAGTTAATTCACTGTATTTCAGCAGTAATGTCCATAAAAATATTATCCCTGGGGATGCATAAAAGTAAAAGTAAAGGACAGGTCTGGGTATGGATTTATTCAGAAGCATGAACAAAGGAAGTTTCAGAAAAAAAATAGTATACTTATTGAGAGAGAATGAAAAAATACTATTTTAAGTTTTATGGGAAATTTAGACATATATTAGAGAATCTGTTATGTCTTTGAATCCCTCTTTCCTTTAGTAAATGACATATGAAGTTGTAAAATTTAAGATGTTGATCATTGGCAAATATGTTTAGTATGGGTCATTAGGTGCCATAAAGAAAACTTAATAGTATTCACTCCTTCGGTAATCTTTAGAATGAATAATATTGATTCAGCTACATCTGTTAAAGCAGTTGGTAGGTTTAATCACCATTTTAACAGGGAAGCAGATCCACTACATTACTGTAAAAACTGAAAATGGTCTTCAAGACCACTACTGAGGTAGAAGGTAGTAAATTAGAAATAAAGTATAAGGTCTCAGCTACTCGTACCAAGAGTTGAAAATAGAATAAACTTAATTTATGCTTCTTACCTCTAAGAATACTCTTTCTCAAACCTATTCAACATTCTCAAAATCATTTAAAATAGACGATAATATTTCATAATTTCACTAGCATTGAAAAGAAACAACTCATTTGAAAGGAACTTTGGAGTAAGATTCATTACACATTTAGTCTAAAAGGCAGTGGTTTTTAAATTATGGGTCCCAACACATTGGGAAATAAATTTAGTGAGTCTCCATAGCAGTGTTTATCTCGTTAAACAAAATAGAATAGGATCAATTAGAGTGTATTGCAAGCAGTAATAGTAAATATCATATTGTGAGATTTTGTTTCATTTATAATATATATATTTATTTATTTGTATATTGGGTATATTTTATAATGTTTTTCTATTGTCCATTGCCTGGCCAAATACCGTTCTAAGTAAATATTCATTTAGTTTAGTGCCAGTTCAAAGCAGGGCTAAACTTTCTACACACTGAAGCTCTTTTTTTTTTTTAACTCATGGCAGTGGAGAAAATTTTAACATATTCATGGAAATTTCTTGCTTGACATTTTTGGGTTAAAAAGAGTTAGGTTCTTAGAGTCAGTTGAATTGAAAATAAAAATAAATACAGGGGATGTCTGAATATTTGTCATTGGAGTTTCTGTAGTTAAGTGGTGCTGGGACACCGTTTGCCCTTTCAGTTTGAAATGCATGACCTACTGTTCTGGGAAATTTTTTTGAATTAATTATTTGGTAATTTCCTTCCTTCTGTTTCTTGTAATCTCTTTCTGAAACTTTAAAAATTTGTATATACCCTTAACAGGCTAATCATCTAATTTCTCATCTTTTATCTTCTACTATCTTTTCTTTGGCTTTTACTCTACCTTCTGGAAGGTTTCCTCATCTTTATCATCCAACCCTTCAATTGGATATTTTTACGTTTTCTACCATATTTTTAAATTCCAAGAGCACCTCCCCCCTTTTTCCTAATGTTTTTTAAAAGCATGTTATTTCATACATGCAATGTGTTCTCTTATCTCTACAAGATATATAATACTTTTTGTCTCTTTTCCCTAGTTGCCTAGTCTCTGTTTTCTACACGTTTCTCATTTTTTCTTTGTTTTGGGCTGTCATTCACATTAAATGCTGCTCTGAAATATCTGGTGATTTTTTAAAACTGTTGACTCAAGTTTTGAGTGCTGCTGAAAAGTTGATTGGAAGCTCTGAGTGTGCGTGGTGTGTGTGTGTGTGTGTGTAAGATGTTTACCCTGGTCTTTATTGTAGGATGAGCCACCTGGGCTGTGTCTTTGGGGAATGACTGATGTCAGTGTCTTGAGACCTTGCTCTTTGCCTTATCATTCTAACCTTGAGCTGATTTTATATAAGTTTTATATAAAACTTAGAATTACCTTGTTAATTTACTCAGAACAAATATCTGCTAGGATTGTTCTCAACACTTTTTAAGGTTTTCTCTGTAGAGATCTTACTCATCTTTCATTAGATTTATTTCTAGATCTTTGTTATTTCTGATTTGCTTTTGTAAATGGTGTTATTCTAAAAATTTTTTTTTTCTAATTATGTGTTGCAAGTATATAAAAATATAATTAATTTATGTATGTTGACCTTTTATCAAAGACCTTCATATATTAACTTCTTAATTCCATTATTTTTTCTGTATATTATTTTGGAATTTCTATTTTTGTAATCATGTGGCCTACTAAGAAAATAATATTCACTCTTCCTTTCCAATTTATACACCTTTTCTTTCTTCTTGACTAATTGCATTAGCTATATAACTATGAAGTGAAATAGTGGATATCCTTGTCTCATTTCAATCTCAAGAGGAAACCATTCCATAGCTCAGCAATAAGTATAATATTTGTTAAAGGAGTTCTTTTCCTTCTAAGATACTTATCAGATTAAGGAAATTTCCTAACAAAGAATAAATTTGTTAACAGTGTGATTTGTAATCATTATTGGATGTAGAATTTTGTCATTTACTTCTCTGCATCCATTGAAGTTTTATATATTTTTCTCCCTTTTCTTTTTAATGTGGAATTTAATGATTTAATGTTTTATTTCTTCTTGTATTGATTTTGTTTAGTTGTATTTTTCCAGGAATTTTTCCATTTCACCTAGTTTTCACATTTATTGGGCTCTAGTTGTTGGTAATGTACTCTTATTGCCTATTTAATGATTGCAAGATTTGTATTGACGTCCCCCTTTTTCATTCCTGATATTGGCTATTTGCATCTTGTTTAACTTGCTAATCTCATGAATGGTTTATTAATTTTATTAATTGTTTCAAAGACCAAACTTTTTATTTTTCCTCTAAGATCCATCTTTAATTTGGTTTTATTAATTTCAACCCTTATTTATTATTTCCTTTCATATAGTTTCTTCAGATTTACTATTTTTTTATTTCTTGAGTTAGAAACTTAGATCTTTTATTTTTAGTATTTCTCCTAATGTATACATTTAATTGTATAAGTTTCCCTTTAAGCAGATTTAAGTTGAATCCTACAAGTTTGATAAATCATATTCTCATGAGCATTAGTTAAAAATAATTTCTAAATGTCATTGTGATTTCTTCTTTCCTCGGTTATTTATATGTATATTTCTTTATTTTCAAGCATTTGGTGGCATTTCTATTCATCTTTTTTGTTCTTTATTTTCAACTTAATTTTCCTGTGGTTAGCAAAATACTCCAGTCAGAAAGTGTCAAGGTCTTCTCAGAAACAAACCTCAAGCCTAATCTACCACAAGTTAAAAAAGCCCAGCCCCAATTCCTCTGAGACTAAATTAATAAGAGGGTTATGATAGGGATCAAGGAAACATAATCTTTGAGAAAATATTTCATGGCACATTATCGTTCAAATAAACTTTTGCAGATTAAAATTTTTATGTCATTTTAAAATCAATATTTTTAATATAAAAATATATATTTCAGTGACCATATTTTAATTTGCAGGTTGTATTCAAATCCTATCAAGACACCAAATGTAAGATTTACTGTAATGGATAAAAAAGTTACTTAAGCCGGCTATATGCCAGGTGGACTTATAGTTCTTTTCTTTATTAAGGTTTTTTAAAATTTAGATATATGTATAATGTTAATTTACAAGAACTAGGAGTTATTTTTGTTAATATTTTCATCCTATTTAACATTAGAAATTGATCCACTTCCCATTATCTTCACAAAGACATAGGTAACTGTAAATAAAGTAGATGTATCTTCTAAATTCTGGGTACGCAGGGCACTCATAAAGCCTGACAGCATCTTAAAAAATCCAGGACTATTTACTCTCAAAACACACTGTGTTTTCTTCTTTGAAAGAAGTCCCAATTTCTTTCAAGAGAACAACCGAAGAAAATATGGTATTAAAACATACAAAACACGACGTGGGCTCATGGTCTCTATTACCAGCTTTGTGACTGAGATGGGAATATGCAGCTTCCTTTCTTTGAAATAATGGTGGTTTTATTATTTCATCTTTAAGGACCCTTTACATCCCTACCAGGAGCAAACAAGCGTCAAGGTCTAAGGGCACCTCTTTCACCATTTGGTTAAAGAAAACAATTCCACATGGGACATTTTTTAAAGACTACCTTCCCAATTCAATCAAAGGGGCCTATGGTATGGATAAATTAATAATCTATTAAAAAGTAACACTTCTAAAAAATTATACTTAATTAATACTTCCTATGAGTAAATAGTATAAACAGTTTTGTGAGATAGAAATTTAAAACATTGACATTATCACGTAATTTGATAATATCAGAAAATCTATACAGAATTAAAAGATTGTGATTAATTTAAATAAAAAGTTCTATTTGATAAAAATGTAATGAAAATTAGCAATATTTCTGGAAGTATAAGGGATAACTAAGTAAAGGGGATTTTTGAATTCACAATAAGGAGATATATAGAATGAAGATATTGCTCATTACTAAAAATCAAAGTCAAAAGCTAAATGTAAATTTGAAATAAGTTACAGTCATTGTACTCTAAATTTTAAAACAAACTGGAAAATAATAGCATTACTTTTAGAAAAGCCAAAAATTGAGAGAATATGTTATATTCTTCCATGTACAATTAAAAAAATGTGTATATTTTGGATCAGACTCACCAGAATTCTGAAAGTTGTGAAATAAATTTTTAAAAGGTCATAGGCTTAAACAAATTTTAAATGTACTATTATAAAATAGAATATTAAGTGGATTGCAAAATTGAGAATAGATTAAAAATTACTATATATTTTGCAGAATGTGCTTCCATTTTCATCCTCTACTCTTTTTCCCTAATACTTTTCCATTGATAATTCCTTTCTTTTAAACTCTCATTGAACATGTGCAAGAATGTAAATAAATCTCATTATAATAAAATAGCATTCTTTGAGAGCAACCATAGAAAGTATGTTATGAAATAAGCTTTCTCATAAATATTTGTGATAAATTAGACATTCTCTCCAAAACAGTAGTAATTGTTGAACAGTCTTAATTTATAAGTAATGATTATAATATAGTTTTTGTCTGTATTGGTAAAAAATCCTTAAGGAAAGAACAATGGTCAGCTGGACTTGTATTCTGGAATAATGTTTATAATTTAATAGGGATAAGAGTTTTACTATATGCTGCATACTATACCAAGTTCCTTACAAGCACACGTCCCATTTAATGGTCACATGTAACCCCATAAAGGAGGTATTATTTGGCTACTTTTACAGATGAGAAAGATAAGGACTACAGAGTTAAATGTTTGCCCAGGGTCAATTGCATAGTTCTGAAATTTGAGCCCAGGAAATCTGATTTAGAATGTTCAATATTAATGTATGCTTTTTAAAATACAGAATAATTAAAATAAATATTACATTTATTATTTAGAGAAATGGCATCATGGAACTTGGTGTTATCTTTTAGCTATTTAGAGTTTTCATATGTTTGAGATGATTTGAATTTGGGATAGGAGATTTTTCTGAAGTTTACTGATAATTAAAAATACTGCTGAATGCAAATAGAAGCAAGTTGTCTTAAATGTAAAATTCAGTGCAAATAATTTTTATTTATATTTATTTCAATTTACTTTTGGAAATCTTTTTATAGCTGTTTGTAAATAAAATGAATATTTGTTATTCATTAACTTAAGTGATATTTCTTGGGTATTGCTATATATTTAAGTATTGTGCCAGGTACTTTAAGGGACACAAATTTGTATAGGGCAAAGGTCTCCTACGGAGCTTACAGATCAAATGGCAGATAAAACAAATGAGCCAGTGCATTTCAGAAGTTGTTCCTTTCTCCCCAAACTTTCCCTGTGCTTTAGAAATCTGGTTATATTGAAAACAATTCCAGTGAATACAATTTTCTCCATCGCATTACACACACACTAAAATAATTACAAAACAAAATAAAGAGTAGCATTTGGATCATTGTCCCATTGAATCATTGAGACTCTCGGTGTGGAAAGGAGTTTGAAGTGTCCTGTTCAATCCTGTTCTCCTCCACAGCACATTTTAGAATGGGGAGAGAAGGCCTGGGATAGAGAGATAGGAGATGACTGAAAGAGGCAGTGAGCAAAGGCATTAGGTTCGACGTCAGTGGCAAGTCAAGAGTTTGAACACAAAGGGCAGATCTAGAAAAAAGGAGGGATATTTATTAGTCAGGGGAAAAGAAGAAAATTAATATGTGACTATAGATACATTTTAGGATTTTCGGTAGGGAGGAAAATGTAATTTTAGAAGTATTTTGAGGTAATTAGAAGATCACTTAGGGGAATGTGTTCTCAGTGTCAGTTAACAAGGAGTTCGGGCATGGAGTTGTAACTCTGAACACTGCAGGAAATGTTTGGAATTGTACATGAGGATTGGTAAAAGAAAAGCATGCCTGAATTGACTGTTGCACAGCAAGGGAGGGCCGAGGCTGATTAACACATATGTGACATAAGTCTGCAGTGGCCATTAAAATTCTCAGTGGCTTGGAATTAGGAGTATGAATAAATAATGAAGGTGATTTTGGGTTCTTGGTTTATACTCTTGTGTCTAGATTTATAATTTTAATAGTGACTTATTCTCTCCTAGTTGAAAAGTGGAGAATATAGCTCACTTACACTTAATCCTTCTCCTTCATGATCCTGACTTTGAGGATTATTATTTAGATCTTCTATTGGTATATTTTTTTAAGATTTACTTATTTATTCCACCCCCCCCCCATTGTTTTGCACTCACTGTCTGCTCTCTGTGTGTTTCTAATGTGTCTGCTTGTCTTCTCTTTAGGTGGCACCGGGAATGGATCCTGGGACCTTCTGGAGTGGAGACAGGAGCTCAATCTCTTGCCCCACCTCAACTCCCTGGTCTGCTGCATCTCTTAGTATCTCTCTTCTGTGTCTCTTTTTGTTGTGTCATCTTGCTGCCAGCTTGCCGTGCGGGCCAGCTTTCCTTTCACCAGGAGGTCCCGGCAACCAAACCCTGGACCTCCTATATGGTAGTCGGGAGCCCAGTTGCTTGAACCACATCCGCTTCCCTTCTATTGGTATTTTTAAATGATATAATGAAGAAATTATTTGTTTTTCTATCAACTTAAGGTGCCACATCATCATTCCCAACTGTGTCAGTATATTAGTTAGCCAAAAGGGGTACTGATGCAAAGTACCAGAAATCTGTTAGGTTTTATAAAGGGTATTTATTTAAGGTAGAATCTTACAGTCACAAGGCCCTAAAAAGCCCAACTCAAGATACCATAAGAAGTACTTTCTCACCCAAAGTCTGTTGCCACATGTTGACGCAAGATGGTCGGCGACGTCTGTAAGGGTTCAGCCTTCCTTCTTCCTCTTAAAGCTCCATGGTCTCAGCTTCTTCTGTTCTCGGCTGTGGGTTGACATAAGGCTGTCTCCCTCTCCAGGGCTCATTTCTTTCTGGGCTCAGCTGCTCTGCTCTGGTCTCTTCACAAGGTCAGCTGTAGACTCTCAGGCTCATCTCTCTTCCTGGGGCATCTGCCATAACTAATGAGCCATCTCTCTTCCTCTTTGTTCTTCTTCTCTGTGTGCCTATTTCTGTGTGAGAGTCTGTTTTATCAGCCCAACAAGGGGGTGGGAACTCAACCCTGCACGTCCTAATGATATGGTCAAATCAAAGCCCCAATCTTAACATAATTTAATCAAAGACATCTCAGCTGAATCTAATACAATCAAAGGGTATCACACTAGTTACAGAGGGACAGACCAGTTTACAAACATAATCAAATATCTCATTTTTGCAATTCATAAATAATATCAAACTTCTACTGTCAGCAAGAATATTCACAACTTCATTCTTGCAACCCTGTTCTTTCCTCTTCCATCTTGAACTTTCCAAGAACCATAACTTTTAATGTGAAGACTGGTAACACTTACTATTCTGTAGTCATATTTAAATATTTTATAATTGGTGTGTAGGGTATTTCTAAAAGTGTAAAATTTAATAAAATTTAAAAATTATTAAGACTATAAAATATTCCTCACTTCAATATCAAGTAGGTGATTGTTTTTATTATTAAATTGTTCTTATGTTGAGTCAAAGTCTGTCTTCTCCTACTCTTTGGATTTAGGCAGAATAACTCCTTTATCCACATGATAAAGCTTTAACAATATCCCTGATATTTCTTTTCATTTCCCCCAGAAGTAAATATTCCATTTCAACTCTTCACCTAACATGATTTCCAGTTGCATCACCACCCTCATCTCCTTTCTCTGTTTATCTTCAATAAGAAAGTGTGCTAATTTGGAAAATTGTTTTGGCTATTTTCCTTGACTCCCCAAAAGCTATGACTTTATAGGTTTCAACAATAATGATTTCATCTGTTTGAAAATTACTGTTTACCTCAACACCTGGATCTAACCGGTGAGACAAAATTTTTTAGCATATTTGTAGAACAATTATGCAGGTGATACAAATAATTAAAACTGCTTCTTCTTAAGTCCAAGGGCACTCTAAGGCAAATAAACTTTGTTTTAGAATTCCACTCAAACCTTAAAAATCGATGTTTTTTTGTCTGAGTTATTTCATGTTATTCAAATGCTTACTTTTTCCTGGGCTTTCCAAACAATTAGTTTCGATGTCATCCCCAAGTCTGCTGTATCAGATATAATCTGATTTTGTTGTGTTCAGGGAAAGAATCAGTCCCTGGTTAGGTAAGGCTAAAGGAAGAAAATCATATCCAACCCAGAAGGGTGTTCCCTTAATGCTTTCAGCAACACAATTCACCATTAAAAGTAAATTGCTGTAATGGTGGTGACCAGTTTAACCATTTGCAGAAAATAATAAAAAAGGAAGGTGAAATTTGCTAGATTTTTTTTTTAAATGCCAAGGTTGTATAATTTCAAATTACTTTTTAGATAAAGGAAAGTTAATTTCCCTCTGAAGCTTAAAGCAAAATGTTTATTAACAACCAGCCAAAGTGATTGCTTTTTGCAGGTCATGGTTTTTGTGGCAGTAAGAGATAAAAATTGATGTTCTTAGCTTCTTTTTGTTGTTGTGTATAGCAAAGGCGGATGCTATGAATGCATGGGATTTTTAGTCTGCCAGTATCCGACTATCCATGAAGAAGTGAATTTACTAAACCTAACTAATTGGAGAAGGGGGATCAAATCACCTCCTGCATTTTATTGCTGTTGTAGTCTCACATGGTCACTCAATGTGGAATGTAGTTCACACGAGGACTTCATACACTCTCTTCCAAATTTCTTCACTTTGTCTTAGCTCTGGAATTCATATTGCCATGGCTATTATTCTTAAATATCTTTACCTCATTTTATTCCCACTCCATCTCCAATTTTATTTCCTTCCCAATCTCCTCGTAAAATAAAACAAAAAGCAAACAGCTAAAGAACATTACTTGCAAGTGTTTGTGTGTGTGTGTGTGTGTGTAGTGTTGTAGTAGATGAACTATCTACTGCCAATTTTGGAGAAATCCCACACAAAAGAGTTACAAGAATCTAAATGATCAAGATGTTGTAATTGTATCACATTTGGTCTTTACCTTTTTTATCCAAAGACAAAAAGGGTTAGAGTCTAGAAGTCTCTGTTTCTAATGTTTTAGTGCCTTAAAACCTGCCCTTAGTGTTCCACAGTGTGCTCCATGAACAAATTATATTCTGTCCAAATAGAAAAAGGCCTCACAAAGTCTGTATCTTAGCATGTTAAGAGCTGGAAGGGCTCTTAGAGCTCATCTAGCTCAAACTGTTTATTTCAAAGTGAGGAAATTGGAGGACAAGATGAGACGTGTGAGCCGTGACGTGCTCAAGGGCTCTTAGTGAAATGGCACGTCCAAGAATCAGTTTCCTGACTCCTCCCGATACTCTTGTTGACATCACGTTGCCTTCACTCGAATCTAGTATATATTATAATGTATACAATCATGTCCTAGAACATATAAATATACTTCATGTGACTCTATGCCTGTAAAATTGCATATATTGGTGCAAATGGTTAAATCAAATGAAGAGGCATGGAATTTAACTAGTATTTTAAAGGTAAAAAACAAGTGCATCCATGACAAATGAAAGGTATTTTAAATCATGAAGGCCATCATGAGCCCATGTTCTGTCAACAAGCTGGAAGGTAATTCTAGTAAGTTGAAAAATTTGAGTCAGAAATGAACAAAATATAATATTTACATTGACAGGTTAGTCCAATGAAATTTTTGATGAAAATATTTGAATTACGTGTTTTTCTTCTGCAAACTAATATTCAAAATAATTCATAATGTAGTGTGGAGCTATGAACATAAAATGATAATCAATGATTTATGTGAAGTATAAGAAACGCTGCTTAGAAAATATGAAGATGTTTATCTTTTATTCTTTTTCTTTTCTCAAATGATGTCTGCTTAAATAATTCATTCATCCTCATAAATGCTTTTTACCCTTACCTGGATCTATTTTTTATTGTCCAAAATCTCATAAAACTGCATTTTCCTATTTTAAATTTATGTATTAAATATACATTTAAGCTTTATCTTGCATCTCTCTCCCCATTTCTACTAATCTAGCAACAATTTCTTTACAAAGGTCTTTGCATTGAAAATATTAAATGGTAAATGTATTAGGAATGGTGCTGAATAGATAATACTAATAAAAGATGTCTTGAGGAGCTTCAGAATTAATTGTGTTTTCTCTAAGTGAGGTAAAAAGTATTTAAAACCTGCCTACAGATTAGTAGACCAAGTACACAGTATGATAAGCAAGCAACGGTACAAATTGCAAGCACCTGCAATTGCCAAGGATTCACCATGTGTACTAAATTAGAAAATAACCAAAGTTTTGCCTTCCAAGGTTTTCTTTTTTTTTTTTTT
>JAQZBX010017785.1:0-21649 GCA_029593785.1 Cabassous unicinctus | reverse complement strand
CTGCTCTGCCCTGTTGCCTTGTGTGTGCTCAGAGGAAGGGAGGGGCACTTTCTTTCACTCCCTAATTGTGTACCCGTATTCCATTGTGGAATGGTGGCGGCAAGCTTTGTGTCAGAATGTCTGCTTACCTAAATGAGGAAACTCCTTCCAAATACTGGGCTTTGCTCTCTTTCCACATTACTGAGTACATCTCAGATTCTTGCAAAACATTGCCTAATTGTTTAAAAATCTGCACACAGTTATTTTTCTGAAACCTAAGAATGTGATTTAGAGATTCTAGATTACTTTGAAAGAAAAGCTAATCATGTAAAACTATTGATAGGGGTCAATGAATAGCTCAGAATTTCTCCTGTTTTTCTTCAAGTATTTATTATATTTGACTTACTTGTTACTTTTGAAGTACATAAATATAAACCAAACTTGGCATTAGTGAAATTTCCCTCTTCACAATTTATCTGAAAGATTTTTTGTCTTTCTATTAACCAACTTTCACTGAATTCTTAATGTGTGCTAGGCACTATGCTAGGTTCTAAGAATATGAATATGAGGAAAACATTGACCTCATAAAATATTTTCATCAAAAGACTAGTGTTTTTTCCACTAATAACATATGTTGGTATAAATTAAGAAATTACAAATCCATTGAATAAAGGCAAGAAACAAAGTATGTTTAAGGCACATAAACAACACAGAGGAGAGAGTGGTGAAGTGTATGGAGTGAGGGAAGGCTTCCAGAGGAGGGCATGCCTGAATAGGTTTTGACAGGTGAGTAATTCATTAGACAGAAAAGATGGTGATGGGGTGGGAGTAAGCAGTGGGGTAGGAAAATCAGGAGTTGTTTGGGTAGTTCTGCATGCTAGACCCACACGTGCATGAGATGGAAGAGTACATGGAGATGAGGTGATATGAGTGGACAGTAGTAGTTTCCAGAGGGCCCTGCCCAGGAGTTGAACTTAATCAGGTAGATAAAGGGGAATCAATCAAGAATCTTAATTAATAGAGTGTCATATTTTTGTTCAAAAAAAAACAATCTGTTGCGAATATTCTCGCTGTCCTGATTTTGTAATAATCAGGGTAGGCTAAACATTCGCTATATTAGAAACCATGCATGTGTCCCCAGACCTAGTTTTTCTCCCTACGTCTGGTTTTTAGAATGCTGGTGATAAACTGAGCCTGATTTATTATATGACCATTCTGTATGGGAAAAGACTGTAACTTTGGGTATCTTTGGTCAACCTTAAGAGATATAGCAGGGGGACGGATGTGGCTCGGGTGGTTGGGTGTCTGTCTCCCATATGGAGGGACCTGAGTTCGATCCCCAGGACCTCCTGGTAAAAAGAAAAACAAGGAAAAATATAGAAGGCACGTGGGCTGCCAGGCCCCGTGCGTGGGTGAGCCACCAGCCCTGCAAGGCACGCAGCAAGATGGTGACGTAACAGGAGAGTGACATAAGGGAGAGCCAAGATGAGACACACTGAAAAACCAGGAACTAGGATGGCGCAGGCAGTAGGACGCCTCTCTCCCACATCAGAGATTCTGAGGATCGAATCCCAGTGAAGACAGGAGGAGAAGGATGAGAAGAGAGGGCAGGAAATGGACACAGAGAGTTGCCCAGTGAATGGACACAGAAACAGCAAAAATGGGGGCGGGGGGTAAAAATGGATGAAAGTAAATAAAAAAATAAATCCTTAAAAAACCCAAAACAAAACAAAAAAACAATCTGGTTGCAGTGGGAATAATGTTTGGGGCAAGGAAGAATAGGGGGTCTCCTTGACACATTTAGCAGAGTCTAGAGATGCATAGATAATTTAAGGTATCTGCAGGGGAAGGTGCAGATGGTACCAAAGAATGTGTCCTGCAGAGACTCATACATCAAACCAAACTATTGGGAAGTTCATTTATGGGTTGCTCTCCACGTTAACTAAATCAAAGAATGTAGAAAATGCTGCCTGAGTTTTAGAAAAGATCAGAATTTCTTTCCTCCAAATTACAGTCATTATACTCCATGGAAAATGCTTCCTAGATGGAGATTTTTTTTGACTTGTGGGGAATACATTCCCCATAATAAGGTGCATTTTGCTAATCGCAGGCTCCCTTACTTACTAATGGACTAGACCTCAAAGGGCTAACCACTGTCATTCACTGGCTCCTTATTAAGTAGCCTGCAGTGTAGATAATCATTTGTACTGAATTTGACCTGCAGCCTAGTTGAACCAGCCTGGAGAAAATCGTAGGTTGAAAAGCCACAGTCTCAGAAGTGAAAATTACAAAGCTGAGAGTATTTTGAGCCAGTTGGTCTATTCAGTACCAAGTTGGTGTTTGACAATATTATAAAAGAGCATGACTGAAAATAAAAACAATTCTAAAAATATATTTCCGAGCACTTGGCAAATTATTACTTTTAGCATGGCTGTTTAAATATCTCTTTGTGCTTCATGCTTTTTTTTTCTTGGCATAGGCTTTGTAGATATGACAGTTTATTGGCATGTTCATCTGTGGGGGGTCACTGAACATCTGTGCAGAGTCTTACATACCCATGATGATAGCTTTTCTTGTCCTACAGTCACTTCTTTTATATTTCTCAGATGACAAATCTCCTCCTGGCCCACCAATGGCTTCTCTAACTGGCAACAGAAATAAGACCAGATTATCATACCAACTATGGAGATATGGGAGATTTCTGAAGTTTAATGTGAAGAAGGGCCTACTACAAAAATAAAATCTGTCTAATAATTACCAGGCTCAATTGTTCCTTGCGTTCAAGATCTTATTCCTCCAAAGCACTTTCAGGCGTGAGTTAGGGCTGGTTATGAGGAAAACCACGGTAGCACAGTAAATATAATGTTATGTTAAAAATTTCCTGCCTTTCCATAGTCTTTATCATGTACCAGGCACTTTACCAAGGACTTTGTATGTTTTACATTATTTAATTCACATAATACCACTCTATGGGTTTATTATTATCTTTATTTCATCTGGGAAAACTACGCCTCAGAAAGATTAAGGAAATCATCTAATGAGTTCAATAAACAACGAAGTTGGGTTTTCATGGAAAGAAATAACTATTAAGCAAAACAATGTCAAATGCCCATAGGAAGTGGTATGTATATGTCATCTGTGTATATGTTCGTGTGTATATATGTCTTGCATGTACGTGTTGTGTTTGGTGTATATGAGCATGTGCATGATTGTGGTTTGTGCATGTATACATGTATGCTTGTGGTATGTGAGTGGGTGTGACTTTCACATTGGGGTCAGGAACTGAGCAAGGACAGGGAAGATTCTCTTAGCATATCTATTTAACGAGGCTGCGTTGCTGTGAACCATCCCTATGGCGGCGGGGGGGAGGTATAAAATACTTAGCATGTATTTAAGGAAATATGTCAGTATTCTCTAGGACCTGTCAAATGAACTGTGATTTGAAAAATAAGCTTATTTGTAACCATGACTTTGTATTGCACAGATCTTTTCCCTTTTCTTCATATTCACCACTCCCAAAGGGGCAAACACATATTTCCTGCAACACGATACAAGGCCACAAAGCAAATGATTCAATTCTCAAAAGGCCTGGTAAAGAACCACCTCATTAATTGACCAAGAATGACCATGTTAAAATGAAGCAGACTCAGGAACCATTTATGGACCCATACAATGAACGTAATTATGTACCCAGAGACCCAGCTTGTGCTTACATATGGATTGTGTATAATAGAAACTTAGTTGGCAGCTTCTACTGGCTGAGGTTGAGCGATTCAAAGAGAGAAGACAAGACTTTACAGCTTAAAGAAAAGTTGTTTCAAAAAGCCTATGGGTTTGGGAACTAGATAAGCTCCAGATTGCAAAATCTTTTCCTCAATCAGTCATATTTTGGTAATTTAACACCTCTCGTTTTCAGATGGAGGCAACTTCTTTCCAGCTTCAAATATTCCATTTGTGGTAAAACTTGCTCTTCTATTTTTTGGTATCACTTTATCCAGATGGAAACTTATTTGATACGATTAAACTTATAGAAACAACTGAAAAATACTAAACTTCAAAATAAAAGACTAGAAATATATTTCACTCTTTAAAATCTCCCCGATCTTGGGAAAAAGCTGCCAGTTGGCAACAGTTGCTTTATATAATGATGCTGTTGACCTCAGCTAGTGTTTTTCCAAGAACTCAAATGGAAGCAGAACTCCTAAATGGGAAAGGGACTCCCCAGATTAAACACTGTGTTTCTAATTCCCTCACACCTGCTACTGGACTCTGGGAGGAGGTTTGAAAACACAGAGAGATAGAGCGGGTGAGATCTTAGGTCAGGGCTACAAAAACAGGCACTACTTGTTTGTTTCGCAACAACAAAAAAAATGGCTTTTTCCTCTCTGACGAGCAGTGATAAGCACCCCCTGAAGGTGTTTGTTGGGCTCTGAATGAAATTAATCTTATTATCTTAAGTCACAAAAAGCCTCTAGTCTTCATTGCTAACAAAAGAGTTCATACTCCATTTCCTCAATACCACCCTTTCTTTTTCCAAAGGCTCTTCATTTTCTCTTCTAGCCCCAACCAAACCCAAAGAGAATGAAGACACAAAAACAGCACAAATGCAAACATATACATGCCCCACACCTCACAGCGATACGGTATTTTCCATGATTAACATCAAACTTACAAATGGATTATCTAAAACGAGGCAGAGAAATATAAAATAATACTTGCATTTCTTACCCACCCCATGTTTTCATATAATACACTTTGGTGTGTTGATATGAGAAAATGTCATTTCAATCCTATGAAAATAGTTCAAGAATTTATTCATTGACTGCAATACATATTTATTAAGTATAGCAGATTTGAGCACTTTGTATTAGGACAGTGGCAATTCAGCTTTGTAACATGTATAAATAAATGAGTACAGATTTGCTAACTCTCGGAAGAGAGATACCTCTTGTAAGAAATAGATTAGAATACTAGGTTTAATTGTTTTTGTGACAATTCATTTGGGATTTGCTTATTACATCGACCTTCCTGAAAAGAGTCAACTAATGAGGTAAATAAAGCCTTTGGGGTCAGCAGTAACCCTCTTGGGAAGGAATAGATAATAACTCTATTAGTCACCATGGTACAATTGGAAAACGAGGCAGTAGTTCCCTAACAGAATTAGAGTTCTTTTTTTTTTTTTTTTCCCTATATTTGTGTATGTTCATGTTTGACTTATAATTCACTAAGAGAACAGAAATCCTTAAGAGACAATTAATATCATTGACCCTAATAGCATTTCATAAAAGAAAAGTTGTTTTCACTCATTCTCATTTTCCCAGATATATTAGGTGTTTTTTTTCCTTAAAACAATTATCACTCATGAAAATAACATTGTCAGTATCAGATTTTATCTAGTATGTAAAGAGAATCCACATTTGGCTATCATGCACTTGAAATGTGGCTAGTTCAAATCGAGATGTGCTATAAATATAAAATGCACATTGTATTTCAAAGGCATTACAAAAACTGTACATTATCTCAGATGTAATTTTTATACTGGTTCGCATGTTGAATGATAATATCTTGGATATATTGGGTTAAACAAAATTTAATAATTTGACCTGTTTTATTTTACTTTTCTAAAAGGTAGCTATAAGAATATGTAAAATTACATATGTGACATTCTATTTCTGTTAGGATAGTACTGCTTTAGGTAATTCATTTTATTTTCCACATCAGGTGGCTAGCTATGATGATATATTTTGAAAAAGAGGGTTTAAATTTTTCTTCTCTCCAGAAACACAACTTTAAATTCAGGGTTAGATGTACTATGCTACTTTTGTTTCTCTATAAAGTATCTGGCAGTTATTCAGAATGAAAAACGTAAATTCAGCAATAACTTATCTTTTGATATGTGTGTTAAATATTTTTTCATTATATGTGTATGCCTGTATTTTCAATAAGAGGAGTATTAGCTATTACTTCTATTGTCAGATTAAGGTTTTGCTTAAAAGTACCCTCCCATCTTACTGTAGCCAATTGAGCTTCTTTCTACCATGATGCCACTCTTCTAAAATTCTTGGATATTCTTTCATTCCTGAAGAGCTTGAGTTTTAAAAATAATTTTTGAATATCAGCTATATACATAGAAGCCTACTTTGTCTTGGACAACAAATAAGCCGTCAATCATGTCTATAAGTCAATCAACAATGTCCACAAAGGGCTCTCTCTTTCCTTGTCTCTCATTGATGGTCTTGAAATAGAATGAGAGGTGTCTTTCTTATGCTCACGGAACTGATTATTTTTCAGGCGAAGAGACAAATGGCTAGAAGGGAACATGTGTGAAAGAATAAGGGGTGGGAAGATTTCACATTAAAATCAACATTTCTGGCTTTTCTTGAAAAATGCCAGCTCTGGCTTGCGCTATTTATTACATTGGCAACCATTGACTGGAGTTAGGTAGTTACTGCTTATGGTAGATGGGCAGAAGACTACAATGTGCTATTTTGCATTATTTTAATGACTCACGTAGGTATTTGAATTTTCAAATCCTGATTGGTTAATGCCCTTTTCAATGTCCAGATTCTTTGGTTACTTGAAATGAGATTCTTTACATAGTAACTTAGAAATCTTCCTCAAATACTACATTCATCAATGTGGAGCTGGCGCTATTATCCCACCTCATTTCTGCTGAAAAACAAAAGCTTATAAATGTTACGTTTCTCTACTAGTAGTGGGAAATTTATCAGTAGCAAATCAAATAATAAGCACTATGGAAAATCATTTATCTGGATGAACATTTCATGACAGAAAAATTAACTCGGTGTTTGACAAATCAAGTTTCCACTGCTGTGAGATGCTTTTTGCGGGTAAATACTGGCATGGAATTATCAGTAATGCTCCCCAAGCGTTTATGGTATCTGACAAGTTAAAATGGATTGTCTGTGTGGTATGATATTGTAATTTTTATTGTTTACTAACCCATCCATTACTGAGAGTGGTAAGGTGCTATGAAGGGAGAATTAATTGCCATTTTTTCCCATATGTTCCAGGATATCAAAACACATGTTTATTATATAGAATTCCCTGTTGGGAACTACAATAAGCCAATGTTGCTCTTTTAGGCATCTCCAAGGAAAGCAATATGTTAGTGGTTTGTGGTATTATGATCCTTAAAATACTATGGGTGATGGAATTCTACCTTGCAAATCATCTGCCCCATAATCATGATTTGATAATAATAGTGCTCTTCCTGATGCTTTGAGATCTTTCTTTGGAAGGAATATTCTTTCATTTTAATAGACAGTGTTGTTTTAAATAAACTAACATACTTTCAGAACTAACTTCTTAAAATATGTGTTGTACCAAAGTATTAAGTATACCAAAGTACAGAGCCTTTGTACTAAAGCACCAAAATTTCAACAAAATATAATTAAAATTTGAAGTGTATGGCCCAACCATATGCTGTTTACAAGAGAACTCACCCTAAATTCAAAGACATAAGTGAATTGAAAGGGAAAGGATGAAAAAAAGTGCTATGCAAGTAGTAACAAAAAGGGAACAGGAGTAGATAAACTAATATCAAATAAAATAGACTTTAATTCAAAAAAACGGTTGTAAGGGACAAAGATGGTCTTTATATACTGATAAAGGGGTCAATTCAATAAGAAGACATAACAATTATAAATATCTATGCACTTAATAGCAGTGTTCACAAAATATATGAAATAAATATTGACAGATTTGAAGGGAGAAATAGATGGCTCTACATTAATAGTAGGAAACTTTAATATGCCACTTTCAATAATGGATCAAACACCTAGTAGAAGATGAATAAGGAAACAGAACACTTGAATGATACTCTGAACCAACCAGATCTAACAAATATAGATAGAACACTTAACAGCAGTAGAATACACATTTTTCTCTGGTGCACATGGAACATTCTCCAGGATATGTTAGGTCACAAAACAAGTCTCAATAAATTAAAAAATACTGAAATAATGCAATGTATATTTTTCAATCACAACAGAATGAAACTAGAAATCAATAACAGAGTGAGATAGGGAAAATTCACAAATATGTGGAAATTGAACAAAATACTCTTAAACAACCACTGGTCAAAAATCCACAAAGGGAAGTAGGAAATATACTGAGAAGAATGAAAATGAAAACACAACATACCAAAACCAATGGGATGCAGCAAAGGCAGTGCTGAGAGGGAAATTTATAACTCTAAATGCTTACATTAAAAAAGAAGAAAGATCTCAAATCAGAGACCTAACTTCAAAACTGTAGGATATAGAACAAGAAGAGAAAACTAAACACAAAGTGAGCAGAAGGGAGGGAATAACAAAGATTAGAGCAGAGATAAATGAAATAGAGGGAAAAAACAATAGAGAACATCAACAAAACCCAAAATTGGTTCTTTGATGACATCAATTAAATTGACAAACCTTTAGCTAAACTGACAAAGAAAAAAAAAAAAAAGAGAGAGGACACAAATAACTAAAATCTGAAATGAAAAGGGGGATATTACTACAGACCACACAGAAATAAAAAAGACTATAAGAAGATACTAACAACTGTCTACCAACAAATTAGATAATTAGATGTAAAGGGAAAATTCCTAGAAATACACAAACTACCTGCACTGACTCAAGAAGAAATAGAAGATCTTAACAAATTAATAGCTAGTAAAGAGATTGAATAAGTAATCAAGAACCTCCCAACAAAGAAAAGCCCAGGACCAGATGGGGAATTTTACCAAATATTCCAAGGAGAATGAATACCAATCCTGTTCAAACTCTTCCTAAAAATTAAAGAGCAAGGAACAATTTCTAAATCGTTGTGTGAGGTCAGCATCCATCTTAATTCCTAAGCCAGATAAAGATACCACAAGGAAATAAAATTACAGACTATTATCACTCCTGAATACAGACACAAAAATCCTCAACAAAATACTGGCAAACCTGATACAACAGCACATTAAAATAATTATTCACCATGATCAAGTGGGATTTATCCCAGGTAAGCAGGGTTGGAAAAACAGAAGAAAATCAATTAATGTAATGCACCACATTAACAGAACAAAGGAAAAAAAAAAACACATTATCATCCCAATTGATGCAGAAAAGGCATTTGACAAAATCTAGCACCCCTTCTTGATAAAGACATACACAAAACTAAGAATATAAGAAAATTTCCTCAACATGATAAAGGGTATATATGAAATACCCACAGCTAACATCATACTTAACATTCAAAGACAGAAAGTTTTCTCTCCAAGATCTGGAACAAGACAGGGATGTCTATGGTCACCACTGTTTTCCATCATTTTACTGGAAGTTCTCGCCAGAACAATTAAGGGGGAAAAGAAATAAAAGTAATCAAAATTGGAAAAGAAGAAGCAAAACTTTCACTATTAGCAGATGACATGATCCAATACAGAAAATCCTTAAAAATCCATAACAGAGCTTCTAGAGCTAATAAATGAATACAGCAAAGTGGTGGGATACAAGAGTAACACTCCCAAATCAGTAGTGTTTCTATAAAATAACAATGAACAATTGGAACAAGAAATCAAGAAAAATTCCATTTACAATAGCAACCCAGTGCCCATCAACTGAAGAATAAACAAAATGCTGTTTATACATACAATGGAATATTATTCAGCTGTAAAAAGGAATGAAGTTCTAATAGATGTGACAACATGGAGAAACCTTGAAGATATCATGTTGAATAAAAACCTTATTTAGTCTTTACATTGAAGACCAACTTTACATTTTCACTAGCTTCTGGCACCTGTGTGTCAGTATCAGGTCTAGTTTCTCTGGTTATGTCCTGAGTGTATGTTCTCTTACCTTGATGAATGTCTATCTCAGAGAAACACTTAATTTCTTTCCATAAGGCATGGGTGTGGACAGAGCTAAGCATGAGAAAGGATGTAGTCTGGCAAAGGCCATAGCTGACTGTTCTCCAGCTGCATCCCTAAGTTTCGCCCTCCTAGTAACATCCTAAAGGAGCAGAACTCAAGGACTGGTAGCACATTTGGCCAGAAGAATGAGAAACAGCACTGGACACTTGAAATCCATGCCTTTGCCATCATTTGGAAAGATTCTTGTACATTAAAAATAAATAAATAAAGCCTGAATGCTTAACCATCAGTATTTTTTTTAACCAACTATGGTAACGTGTATATTTAACTAAAGCAAATCCATTAGACAATGCATTTTACTATCTTGTAAGGAGGATGGCTTTCTCTCTAGCTACTGAATCATTTCTATTTGATATTGGGTTAGGCAACCCTTTTGATAATAATTTCTGTTAATCTCAGTTCCAAGTCTCCTGTACATACTCTAAATGGACGTGAATTGATGAGGATGATAAAACTCTAATTTGTCAGTGCCATGAGGAGAACGAGGGGCCAGAGGTTTAAAATAAGGTAAAACATAACGGCATATCTTTACCAGACTCAACTAAGTGTTTCAGTTTAGATTTGAATTTTTCTTTGCACCACCCTTACAAAAGATAATGAATACAATTTATTTGTGTCTTGCCTTTTTTTAATGACACACACTTATCTCCCACAAAAATCTGGGAAAAGTGTTCTCCTTTGGTACAGGCATGACTGGCAACATTTTTGGAGATTATAACTGCATTCTCGTTTCTATCTGCCGTATTGCTTAATGAATTAGGGAGACATCAGCAGAATTCTTCATGGTCCTGTTAAAATAAGGCTTTTCATAATTTGTTTATGTTGTGTATTTTATCAGAAACACACTGAGGAAATAGGTTTTCTGCCTGCATTTGTGAACTTGATTTCTCTGTTCATAGTTCATGAATATTAGCCATTGAGTGACAGATTTTGTTGTATATGTTTGTATTTGTTGCTCTTTAGAGTGGTTGTTATATCTTGAATATACCAGCTGTCTCTTGGGCCTACTTCAAAAATGAGAGGCTTTTTCTCAAAGGATAGTATTTATCTCCATAAAGTAGAAGTCAAGCTCTATTTTTCCACTCATTATTTGATAAAATTAAATATTGTGAAGAAAAATAATTTTCTTTTCAAATTATTTCTTTTACAAAAATGGCACTTAGTTAAAAGATTTTTGTATTTTTTCCCCAGAGATGCATAGCATGAAGGAATCTGACTTGGGCTGAATGGATTTGGATAGTAAACACTATATAGCACATAGACTCTTCTTCAACAATGACACATAATAAGACCTTTATCTCAATAAGTCCTATAAAATAGAATCTGAAATTCCTACAGATTCTCCATGCTTAATATTTGCTTCTGCTGATAGGAAATGTATATCTTGTTGAGAAGGAGCATGAAGCATACTGAATCTGAGCAAAGATAATTGTGCCTGTTGAGAAACAAGAACATTCTCATTATATTTTTTTCCTGCAATGAGAAGTAGTTGTGAATACTAAATCAAGAGTAGCTGGTATTGAAATCAATGTATATTTCAAACTAGGTGAGATATATGGTTTGAAGAAAGGATTCCCATCTTCTGGTATTAAGTACAGTTGATAAAGAGATGAAATAGTAAGTTTCATATGACATGGCTGGGACTGATGAGATTGGGAAAAATCAGCAGGAAGAAGGCTAGGGCTGGCTCCAGTAGGAGAGATTACTGAGAGTGGGATGGCTTAAAAAACTGACAGATTTATGATGGCATCTTTAATAGGTCTCTACAAAAATTTAGTTCTAAAACCAGAGGGTAAAAGCATAATCCCTGGAATCTGACTACCTAGTACAACCAGGCTACAGAGAAAAGCTAACCAAAGAAAGCCGGGCCAAATGTTGGATGAAAGAAAGTGAGCTACATTGGAATATGATTCCATGGAAATAAAGGCCTTCTTCACAGGGAAAATCTTGACAGGATTTGATACTTTAAAAGCATCCTGTTTACAAAACCCTTTCTCTCAAAGACAAATTAAATAGTGAATATAGAGTAAGGTGGTTTAAAGAGCCATTGTGCTCAGTCCTCCAGAGGGAAAAATAAATACATAAATCTTGCTTTGCAGTGATATCTACATTCAGAAAGGAGGTATATGACAAGCCATTACTTGGACCTCCTACTTCCAATTAGAAGGCCAGAATGGGTTGTTTGGAAATCTTTTTTTCTGAATGTGATGCCCACTCTTCTCAGGTCAGCCAGCCCATGGTTGAATCACGTGCTTTCAGAAGTGACCGTTTCCCTTCCTGCCTCCTCAGGGCCACTGGGGGAATGTACCCCTTTCCAACAATATAGGGTTCAGGAACTGAGATTGATCCTGTCCAAGTTCAAGTTTTGGAGATCACTTTTGTTAAGATATTCCTATTCATTTTGGAGACTACAAAAAAGGACAGCAACAATGACCACATGTTTCACTTAGGCTAAATGTGCAAGTATTTGTTGAGATATCAGATATCAAGCATATATCATAAAAATATATGAATAGTTTTCTCAAGATTTCTTGCCCAATCAGTGATATTCCTCCAGAGGAAACTTTCTTAGGCAGGATGAGGGCTCCACAGGCGAATCCAGCATCAGAATACAGCTAAGAAATCCTTCATGATAATCAACTGGTTGATTTCATGTTGTGAAACCTGGAGAATTCCTCTCATATCATTTGAGCAATTAAGAAAATCCTAAGTCATCAGAAGGGCACATAAAGGCAGAAAGACAACAATCATCCGCATAGTAATACAACAAACATTTATTGAGAAGTTTTTATGGGTCTATCACTGTGCTAGGCACCTTATAAGCATCACCTTCTTTTATTATCTCAGCACCCTTTTGAGGAGATATTAATATTCACCTATTTTTCAGATGAGAACACTGAGGTTCAGAAAGGTTAAATAACTTGCTTAAAACCAAATAACTATTAAAATCCAGACTCAAGTATCATAGTCAAGACTGTCTCTTGAGTATGAGTCCTCAACAATATTGATATATTGGCTCTTTTAGAAACGATAAAGAGAGAGATGTGATTTCATAAAACTTGAACAACATATAAAGGTCTAAAGTAGCACAAATAATGAAAACAATGATAGCTATCATTAACTTTGTACAAGCTATTTGCCAGACATTTAACTTAGTGTTTATACACACAACATGTTTTATAAGCCCCATTTTTTGTATGATAAAACTGAGACTGAGTGAGTTCGAGTGATTTGTCCAATGTCACACACCCAGTGAAAGGTAAAACTCAGGATTGAAACCCAAGTTTTCCTAACTCTAAATTTTAGTTTCCAACTGCAATATTTTGCAAAAAACAATCTGGGAACATATTTGTTTTGTGTGTAACAAACAAATGGTTTGTTGAAAACCTTTGTATATAAAAGTCAAACTGAAATAATAAAAAGTTGAAGGAAGGAAAATGCACAGAATGTAGAGAATGCAAGAATAGTTAGCAAGTAAAGAAAAAGATGAAGAAATTAAAAAAACCAATATGGAGATTAAAATAAATGCAAACAATGGCCAATAATGAGATAATGTTTAAGATAATAATTTAACCAGAGTTTTTATTTTACTTTGCTGTTTAATAATATCCAGTGAGTGAATATGTGAACAAATAGGTGTTTCTGTACAATATTCATGGGAGAGGAAATTACTAAAACCTTTTTTTTCTTTACATACATGCTTTTATTTACTAATTCTGTGGGAAACAGTGCCATTGGACTTTGTATTAAACAATGTATAGAATCCTTAAAATTGTCTTTGTATGCTGCTCACACATCCTAACAGCATGAGTTTTCAGACTCCCCGTCTTCCAGCCTGTTATCTTTTTGTTTTGTCTCCTTCTAGTTGCTGAGCTGAGTAAAATTTCATGGCCGCAAATAAATGTCTCCTCTTGGCCCCTGCCCCATATCTCTAGACCCCATTCCCATTCCACTCCACAGACAGCCATTCTGATGCATTTAATAATATCTCCTTAGATGTACATGATTCTTTTGATGTATAGTGGAATTTATTCTAATTCACACAGATGGTTCCATCTTTTGGATCTCATTCTTTTTCTCCTTTCAGTGCTGCCTAAAATGAATGCACAGCTACAGGCATACATTGTTCTCATTGCATCTAACTGCAAAACAGGATTGCAGAGTATTCATTCATCCACTTCCCTTATCTGTTCTCCTAGTGATGGTCACTGTATCAGTTAATATAATATTAGCTGATAGGTCAAATGTGAGAAGTTTATTAGAAGTATCCAAACAACCGTTCCCAGAGCAGGCACCTCTCTTCCAAAGCAGTGTTTCAGTGATCCAAACACCTATCTTGTGGCTCTGCCATCTTCAAACCAAGATGTCCAAGGCTGGCAAGCTTGTCTGTAATCAGGAAGGTGAGAAAGTTTCCTGAGGACACATGGGAGGACTTTCTGGGCCCTGCTTGCAGGTGTGCAGGCTGCAGGCTGCCCCATTCATGTCCCATTACCAGAGTACAGTCACAGGCCACACCTACTGCCAGGGAGGCCAAACCCTTTTTCCAAATGGTATCGCCTTTTAAAGTTCAGTTTTTCACTTGGCATGTAGAAATACAATTGATTTTGAATATTGCATCCTGTGTCCTTACTTAATACACTTGATAGGTCTAGTAATTGTTTTATAGATTCTAACTTTTTAAAATTTTTTTGAGGTACCAGGGCCAGGAATTGAACCCAGGACCTCGTATGTGGGAAGCCGGTGCTCAACTACTAAGCCACATGGGCTCCCCTGAGTAGGTTTTTTCATTTGTTTTGCTTGTTGTTTGTTTTTTCAGGAGGCACCTCCCACATGGGAGGCGGGAGCTCAACCGCTTAAGCCACATCCACTCCCCAGAACATTTTTTTTTAAACAATTTATTGAAGTATATCATTCACACATGAACATACATAAACTATAAGCATTCAGTAAACATTGTGAACTTACAAAACAAACATGCATAACATCATAGAGGGCTCCCACAAATCACTCCCCCCCCAAACACCTTGCATTGTGAAACATTTGTTAACAAATCATGAAAGAGCATCGTCAAAGTATTACTACTAACTATGGTCCGTATCTTCCTCCCCTATACATTTTTTTTTAAGGATTTATTTATTTATTTATTTACTTTTATCCATTTTATCCTCATATGGGCTTTTTGACCATATATTGTAACTGTAAATTATTTGGCTTGAGAGTCTCAGAATACTTTTTCAAGTAACTCAGATTTTAATCAATATTCTTGTAGGATAATAAGAATAAAATTTTAATGTTCAGTTTTTAAAAAAAAATTTACATATGCACAAAAGGGAAACTAGGCTGAAGACAATTTTTCCTGTCTGCTTTGTCAACTGCCCAGAGCTTAACATTAATTTGTCTGCTCTACCTACTTATCTATCACTTATCTATCATATAGCCAACATTTATTGAGTGTCAGGAATAGAAAAAAAAAATGGACATTTGTACTACCTATCAATTGGGAATACAAACTGTTACATACAAAACATTAATCTTGAAATTTTATTCTATGAACTAGCTAAAATAAAAGTCTCAGTTAAAGAATGTAATCCACTTTCTCTCGAGTCTCTAGTTTCTATTTCACTAAAAATATTAGAAATTACAATATATATATGCCATTGATTTATAACAGTAAGCAAGTGTTAATTAGCTTTATCAGTTTTGGAAATAAGTATTTTTTCTTTTACTATTCCTGCCTTATCGAACAGTTAAGAATTATTTCATAGATGTTAACATGCATCTGAAGAAGCATGTTCTCAGTATTTCTTAGCTTGGATAAAAGCCATTAATTTCTCTTAAAAAGTAAAATACAAAAATAGAAGAATGACCTTAGGGAGAAGACCTTGTCCTTAATCACGATGAAAATCCCTGTCATGGAGCTCTTAACCCAAGGCCGGAGAAGCTATTACCAACCCCAGCCTTCCTAACCTCTAGTTCTCTCCTATATATTTAGGTACAAAACAACTGGGCTTAAATGGCCTCACGTTTATGATGCCAGGTCTCATTCAGCACAATAATAAAACGAAGCTGTTTTTCCGTCGTCAACTCTCTGCTTGAGTTGGGACCTCCTGAAACTCACAAATGATTTGTTCCTCTTCTGACATTTATTGTTAGAGACGACGGTGCCCTTTTTCACCAGTGCTGAAAAGTGCTGTGTCTGCAGGCAGTGTTTGGGGAGGACAGACTGTGCTTTCCTCTCCAGCTGAAACAGAGGAAAGGCGCTTGTCTTCCTGCGGCCCTACGCTGCCCTCCTGGTAGGAGGCTCTGCAGCTGCGTGGTCGGCCACCTGGGCCGGCGGCCCCTTCAATAGCTGGATATCCTGTTCTGCTGCTCGGCTGCTGAGCTGTCCAGGATGATCGCCTGGGAAGTGAATTGTGACTTTCCAGGGTTTTAAGCTTGCCAAGATTAGTTAGGAAAACACAGTTTGGGGTTATACAAATTCCAAATCTTCTGGCACTCTTGTTGCCTGAAATTTGAGAGAAGGAAGGAATATTTGTGGGAGTTGTGAATTTAAGTGTGTTCTAAAGCAAGACTTTTTGTGGAAAATATATGTATTATCAGAGAATAGTAGGGCACCCTTCGGAAAATTTTAAAAATAAGTAGGTACACTTTTAACATGTACCAACTACCTCTGTGTCATGTGGATTAGCACATGGAAATTGTTCTCAAAGGCAGCATGTGAACGTAAGAAGACATCTTTGAGACTTGGTTTAATATTTAATGTACTCAAATTTTAGATGGATGTTCTTTAATTTGGAATTGTCTTCATGCTCCAGAAAAAATTTCATGAGGAAATGCTTCCTCATATGCAATCCTAATACTTCATACAGAAGCCTACTGCAGAATACATTCATGTGACAATTGGTTCATCAAGACCCTTAGATCCCATAACTTCAAAAAGTCTGCCATCAACAGATAAGTGAATAAACAAAATGTGAAATATTATTCAACTCTACAAAGTAATGCACTTCTGACACACGAGACAACATGGAAACTTGAACAGTGAAATAATCCAGACACAAAAGAATAAATATTGTATAATCTCAGTGACTTGAATTCTTTAGAATAAGCAAACTCAGAGTCAGAAACTAAAATACAGGCTACCAGGGGCCAGAGTAGGGGGAAGGGAATAGGTAATTAATGCTAAATTGGTCGAGTTTCTATATGGGCTGATGGAAAATTTGTGGTAATAGATGGTGGTGATTGTAGCACAACAATGTAAATGTAATTAAAACAACTGAGGTATATATTTGAATATGCTTAAAATGGAAATTTCAGGTTGTGTATATGTTACCAGAATAAAAATTTTGAAAACATAGAGATTATACAACACAATGACCCTAATATAAACTATGGATCATGGTTAATAGCACAATTTTTAAAATATTGTTTCATCAATTATAACTAAGGTACCACAGAAATGCAAAGTGTTAATAAGAGAAAAAAATGCATGTTGGGGTGGGGGGTAGGAGGTTACAGGGAACTCTACTGCATGATTTTTCTGTATGCCTACAACTTCATAATAAAAAAAAAAGAAAAAGCAAATAACAAAACAAAATATATGCCTCAGCCTCATTGAAACAGATAAACTCATGAATCTGTTATGTAAGGAGATCAAATAGGGCCAAATTCTCTCCACTTTATATTGACTACAGATAGCCCTGGTTAAAGCTGCCTTTTAGGTAAGCGTGCTCTTCAAAATCAGTGTTTTATTTTGTTTCAGGTAATGTTTTAAGTCCTAGATTTCTCATTTAAAATGTCCAAATTTCTTTTCTGTTTTAAAATAAAGGGTTTTTCTTTCCTTTCCTCCCCTTCCCCTGCCCCTTCCTCTCTCCCGCCCTCTCTCTTTCTCTCCTTTCTTCTTTCCATTTTTTCTTGGTTTAGGAAGAGTCATTGTGTATCTTGAAACAAAAGAATCAGCTCACTTACATAGCCAACAGCTATTCCAGAAAAGAGAATGTAACCACTATCCTTATCTTGAAGATGTTGGCTTATGCAATTGAATCTGAATCTGTTTTCAAAAGTGAGTAAACCGTTTTATCATAAAGTTAAATCCTTGAGGAAGATCATACAATAATCAGAATATTTAGCACTGAATAGAGCTTGATACTTTTTAAAGTAATTGCACAGGCATCTTGAGAGTGGGAGGGAAAGAAAGAGAAGTATCATTGAGCAACGCCCCACCACAACCACTGCACATCCCTGAGCACGGTGATGGTTCTGTGCCAAGCAATTTCAAGGAGATACTCTGGGAGGATATTTGTAGGAGGATTTTCTTTCCCTTCCAGATTACCGCTTCACTTTTTTCTGTGCCAAATCAGAGTCTGAATGACTCATATTCTGAGATGTATATAAAAATCAAGAAACCAAGGATTCACTACAGGCTGGTGTTAATTTTGAGGTCTGCATTTTTACATGTGAGTCACATAACTAGATCTTTACCTCAGCCTTACAGCTTACTTCACCAGTCCTAGAGTCATAAAATAAGAGAAGCAAAATTAAGTTAGAGAACACAAAGTTTAACCTTTCACTTTACGGATGAGGAAGAGTAGGCTCAAAGGGGCCTACCACCAAACTTCATAAACTGAATACTAGGAATAGAACACTAGCTTTCAGTGTTCTTTACACTTACTTTACAATTCTGATATGAAAGACTAAAAATGTAAGCATTTTAAGAAGCATTTTTGTTTATAAATTATTTTAAGATATACAGTTTAATTTGAAAATCTACTGGGATTATAATATATTGGTATCAGAAATTAATTTTCAGATTTACACTGAAGTCCATCTTTTGAAAAGTTAAGTACATAATGTAAACTCTTGTTGAGAATGAATTTTTATACCCATTCATTCAAATTATACATAGGCTTTATACAAACTCCATTTTAAATTAGGAGGAACTGTTTTCCTAAATGTGTCTGTGCATATACACATATGCATATGATATATATATATATGTATCAGAAACATATTTCCTAATTTTTTTCTATATTAATTTCTCTACCCTATCACCATGCACTGTACACTCTGTGATTGAAGTACCTTTTAAAAGGGGCTAATATTTCCCATTAATGTAAGAAGAATCCTATACTTGGAGGGTGGACGCCCAAAGAAGTCAAGTTTTAAGAAGTATCATTATTCATATTTTGATACCTATTTTTAGTGGGGCTGTATCTTCTGTTTTCAGTGAAAACAAAACAAGAAAATTGGAGGTTTACATATGGTGAAGCTGAATATTAGTTAACAATTGATCTTTGGCTAGGATAAGGACGTTTGTGTGTGTATGTTCTTTGCATGTATGTTTAATCTCTCTTACCAATATTATAATTGGTTTCCAAGGCAAAATTCAATTTTTTGATGTAGTAATTTTTCTTTGATTTAAGGTTTCCTAATGAAGAGAACTGGGTCAAAAATAAAAATATTAACAAGGGTACTGTTTGCTCAATATTTTTTGTGTAATATAATGCAAGTATTAGAGGTCCCCACATATTGGAAACCTATTTCCTAATGTACCATCAAATAGTTAAGACCAAGTATTCTTTGACTGCCATACTTAATTGATTTCATTCATTCTTTCAATGAATAGTTAGTATCTAACAAAAGGTAATTTAATTTATTCAATAAATTGGCCACAATAACAGAAAAATAGCATTTGAATGTTTTTATATTAGGATTTAATTATTTTTAATTAGAATACAGTATATTGCTTATCTCCAATTGTTGTGACAGGTTAAAAAATCAAAGACAATTTTAGGGTTGATTATGGAAGGTATCTATACTTTTTAGGAAATAATATTTTCTCTTCGGTAGTTTTAGGGCTGTGAGATATATTATATTGGCCAGAATCTCCTAGTCTGTAGCAAACATTGTGCAGATTCCAAACGAGGTAGTTAAAATGTGTATATAGTTCTAAGAAAATGTGAAAATAGATGACCATTTTAGTAAGGGATTTTTTGATAAAATATTTTAAAATATTGTGGTATATAAAAATGATTATGGCATTTTTCATGTATGTGCTTTGTATTCCATATCAAGAAATATAAAAATGATAAAATATTTTAGTCATTGACAGATTTGGATTTGATAATAATTTTTAATGGATCTAAGTCACTGTTTTAGTAAATTTTTTTTTCAGTTTTGCATTTTATATAATCAGTTTTAAATCAGGATTTACATTTCAGGTATAATTTTTTTCAATAACATATGTAAATAAGTTGACAGATGCCTGGCACATAGAACATTCTCAATAAATGTTAGCTAACATTTTAAAATTTGAGAAAATATGTTAACAAACATATTTACAAACAAGTCTCTTTCTATGTGAAAATAAAACATTTTAAATGAAAATGAAGTCATCTTTATCAGAAAATTGACCAAAACCCTCATACTTATGTATATTTCACATATACTTATCATGACATATAAGAGTATTTCATATGCTATAGAAGTGCAAGAAATTGAATTAAAAGCTCAGCTCAGCATATTGGACATGCTTTAAGGATCCCAAATATCTGGGAAAAAATCTGTCAAATTCCGGCAAAAATGCAATTGTTTGGATGGTTTATGAATATATCTCTGAAACAACTGAGAAGAGTCTTAGATTGTGTCTATATATTTTTATACAGAAATATTTTACATATGCTCAGTTTACTCATCTGTAGAAAATTGCGTATACTCTTTACTCTTTAGTATATACCAGTTGTTTCAATGAATTTAGAAACACTAGTTTCAGTGAATAGTTTATTTTTATTTTACATAGTTTTTTTGCATTATGTATGCAGTAGCTTTAATTGATTTGAACATCATGCCGATAAAATTTGCCAAACTTATGCATATAGATATTTCCATCTTTGAATAAGATTCAGTTCAATTCACCATGTAGACCAATAATACAGGTCAATCAACTTGGAGAATTCTTTTTATTTTATTTTTAACCTAGAAAATGATTCACATTGTAGAAGGCTCCAAAGTAACTTGATTAACCATTCTACTAAGGCTTTTTAGCAGGACAACCTGGGCCCAAGCAGAGTTTGGAATGTTTTCTTCATGTCTACTCCTTGTTTGGCAACTGAAGAGGATGATGATAGAAGAGGCAGCAGAGCCCTTACATCTTCAACTACTCAACATATGTTAGCTATAGTATTTTATTTTTATGCTCCTTTCTTATTCCATAATTAATCATTTTTTCACTGGGAAGCATCTGTTTCATTGACAGAAGAACTGTGGTATTTGCTAGGTAAAGAACCTATTGAAGACTCACAGGGATATCAACAGCATTTCTCAAGCAATGCTTGGCAACTAAGTTCTGAGTCATTAAAACAGCTTTAAAATTTATAATAATTTTGAACATTTCCTTTTAGGACATTACACAAGCTTGTATCTAAGGCCATGCATAGCAGAGTGTCTTCTAAAGAACTTAAAAATTTTGAAGAAATCGGTGCGACCAATGAAACAAAGAATAGTAAAGTGGTTGAATATAGCACACATTTTGCTGAAAGTACATTGTCTATGTGTAATAGCCTTCTAGTCAAAGGTGAGAAAATGTATGCAATTTATAAGTAATTTGAAATTTCACTCAAGACACTTTTAATGATTAAGATATGTTATTTAAATTTAACAGTATCATACTCTAACCACTTAGCTTATCAAATATACTCAGGAGACAGTGTTCTAAACTTAATAAGAGTAGTAATGACAGTAGTTGTAAAAGGC
>JAQZBX010017784.1:0-28197 GCA_029593785.1 Cabassous unicinctus | reverse complement strand
CCGTGCGGGGGGCGGCTGTGATCTCTCTGGCGGTTGGAGGTCGGGGAGCGGCCCGGGCTCTGGCCATGTTCTCGGATGAGGATTTCTGGATCGCCCTGTGAAGAGGTGAGTGAAGTCCGCCCGGCCAGGGCCCAGAAAGGGTTGGACTGGGGGCCCGGCCAGATGGACTATCTTGGCCGGAGCTGGCCTTTAGGTTGGAGAACGGGGTGCCAAGGGCTGGGGAGGGTTCCTTTGGCAGGGTCTGTCAGGTGAACCTGAGCCAGTCGCCGGAGCAGGACTGAGGCCTGGTGTCTCAGGGTGTGCCTCTTTAAAGACTGGGGGTTTGGGGAACCACGGGAGTTTGGGAACCTGGCCAGATCGCCTCTCTGCCTGTTTATTTTTGTGTTGGGGGAGCTTGACTAAACTAGGACCCGGGCCCTGATGCCAGCACCAATCCCAGGCTGCTGCTGCTCCCCCCGGGCTTCCCTGTGTGCCTTGGGAACAGAACAACTTGGGGTGGGGGTGGGGGTGGGGTGGAAGGGCGCCACTGCCGGGTCGGACTTACTGCCAGGTTGGACTTTAAGGTTGTTTCTACCCAGCGGGTCACCCAAAGCAGTCTCTGGGAAACTCCAGGAAGCCTAGAGCCTTCACCAGGCCGCCTTTCATTGGGCAAAGGGGAGAGTATGTGGAAATGGACTGGTGTGAAGAAGGGGGTGGCTGGGGCAAGCAGGAGGCGGGGCTGGGGGCAGCTCTGGCCCTGCTGTTCAACTGGAAACCACCCCTGCTTCTCAAAGTGACCCCCGCCAGGCCTAGCGCTGTCTCAGCCTGCTTTGCCTCCCCTCCTCTCGGGATGGACATAATCTCCCAGGGATTATAGCGGAGGCCGTTGAGATTTGCTCCCTGTGAATGTGGGCTGCAAAAAAATGGCTTTTGTCTCCTGCTTTCTCCTGGCCGAGTGTGGAGAGCTGGCTGCCGGTGAGCCCCTAATCAGTCCTGCAGGCCCCTCCCAGACCTGTCCAGCCCTTTTCTGACCAGGGAATGTTAACTGGTCCTCTGATCCTGTCCCAATCCTGTAGAAGGAGGTGGCCTCTCCCTCTGTGGAGGAGAAATGACCTGATCAGAGCTGTTTCTCCTGGAAGCCAGTGTTTCCAGCCCTGGGAGGAGGTGTTGGGGAGAAGGGGTGTGTGTGTGCGTGCATGAAGGGTGCAGCAGAGCCTCATGCCTCTGAGCTCCCAGGCTGGGACAGCCCCTCTCACACCTGTCATACTGCCCAGCAGGAATTTGGCTGGTGTGTTTTGCTCCCCACACCCCACCCCCTCCAACCTACAGACTGAGCCTGGTCTTGGAAGGGAGAAAATGTGGGCTTTGCCCTTGAAAGATTTCTGGTTGGTAACTCCGAGGTGAGAGGTAGCACAGGAGTGGTAGAGTGAGGTGGGCTGTCACCATGCTCTCTGCCCCTGCCTCCCCGGGGAGCTTCACCTGTTCTGTGTCCCCAAACAACTTCCTTAGGAGAGGACCTCTCCTTGTTAGCTGTGGCTGACCCCAGAATGACCCGGGAACGGTCTGGAGGGTCTATGGGGCATTGTCATTTGGATCCTTCCTGGAGGGCTGACCCAAAATGGGGGTGGAGAGAGGTGTGGTTTATTCTCAGACTGGGAACCAGGAAGTCCTGAGTCCTACAGAAAAGCTGTTCACTCAAGGGCCTGCTTCACCTCTCCAAGCCTTCATTTCCCCTTTGGCTGGGAAAATGGAGTGAAAGCTGTTGGTCTGGGATTGAGGCAGGGAGGAGGCTGGGTTGAGCTTAGTCCCTGCCTTCTTCTTTGCTGTTTTAGGCCTCTTGGGTCTAGGACTAGGGGGGCTAGTGCAGTTTTACTCCTCACATCTGTACTTGATCTCTGGGTTCACTTGTTCTCAGAGGAAGCCTGACCAGGCACTATCCTAGTATAGATCTCTTCCCCCATATGTATGTGGTTCTGGCTGTGAATGATGGGGTAGGGTGAACCTGTGTGGCCTTTTCTAGATCTGTTCAGGGGCCTGATAATGGTGGAACTCGGCTTTAGGGTGCAGGTGCTAGACTGCAGGGGTGGGGAGATAGAGGCGGCTTTGGGGTGCCCCTAGATACTTTTTGATACAGTTTGGAGGGTACTCTGCTCCTTGCTTCTTGATCTTTCCTCTTCAGTGGCCCCACGAATGGGGCTCTGGCTTTGGAGGATGTTGGTACACTGTCACCCAAAGCTGGACGAAGATGGTTTCTGTACCTTTCCAAGCAGTGCCCGTCTTCCCAGCCTGAGAGGGCTGCGCTCGGGGGAGGACAGAGGAATTTGTCCCTCTGGCCTTGTGTGAGGCAGTCCTCCTCCCACCCACTGGATTATCACTGTTGCTTTTTATTTCTTGCTGTTTGTGACTCCTTTGGCCTCAGCTTGAGAGCAGAGAGGGTGGAGGATCTTTGGGAGCATGTGGTAGTAAGATGCAGCAAGATTCACGCATTTAGGAAACGTTGAGGCCCCCTTGGACCTTCTCAGTGCGGTCAGGCTTAGGAGAACTGAATAGGAAGTAGGGGCTGGTGGTACCCTGGCCTCCAGCCCCCATTTCTGATGGGTGATTTGAAGGGCCCCTTGAAATTCCAGAGCAGTTCCTCTGTGGGCCCACCAGATGACCACCCTGGTTTCAGGTTTGGGAAAGAGAGATGATCTGGGGATGGAGGTGACAGGTATCACATGCGTTACTTTCTCTCTCTAGTAGACTCAGAGTGTGAGGGGAATGAAGTGAAAAAAAATCCTTTCCTGTGACATGTCTCAGGAGGGGCATTGCCAATCTCTGGAAACAAAATGTGAGTTCAGAGAAGGAGTAATATTGCGGCTCTTAAGTAATTGATTTACCAATCTTAGGCACCTTGGAGGGTTCCCCTTGTCTTATTTGCTACAGTCACTCAACCCCAAGCGGCTGACTAGGGTATTTGCCTTCCAGTTTGGAAAGAGGGGCTGTCCTAAGGTGGTCCCTCTGATTAAACAAGAGGAATGGAAAAGGTGAGAGACACATTTCTCAAACTTTTAGTTAGGGTTTTGTTTTAGGGTTCCCACCCCCGCCACAAACACACACACACACACACACACAAACACTCTAACAACCACCACCACCACCTTCTCTAGGAATGTCATATACTTTCTTTCTCTACTTAAGTCCCTACCCTTTTCATTAAGAGCTGCTGGCACTCTCTTCTTCTATCGGATCACTTTCTTATTCCTCACATCTGTAATTCTTATCCTGTATTCCTGTCTTTGTGGTACTATGCTTTGTTCTCTCTGAGTTCTAGGCAAATATTCCTAAAGGTGTGTGTCTCACCTTCTTTGGTTTAACTTTAGTGTGTTTTCTCTGGCTCTGGTATAGGCGGCATATCTTAGAAGAGAGGACTGTTACCCTCCCCCCCGTTTCCCACCTCACACATAGTATGTGTGGAAACCCTTCTCGAACGGAAGAGGAAGGAAGCCACTCACTCTGCTGTGTCCGGCCCCTGTTTAGAACTCCTAAGTGGCAATGTGCTTCCTGAGACTACAACTCCCAGCATGCCTCACCACAGGCCTGACCACACATGCTCAGTAACTCTTAGGGCCCACTTCTGTTAACTACTAGGGACATATGAGGAGGAAGGGCAGTTGGCGTTGCTAAGGGCAACGACCTGAGGCCTTCAGACTGGGTGAGACCCTGAGCTCAGTTAGGGCAGGGGCCAGGGGTGGGCCTGATCTGGATTTGGGTGGGCAGTGGGTGGACATTGAGGAGTTTCTTCTATTGTGATTGAGATGTCCTTGTTGAAACCAGTGGAGGTGGGGGAGATCTACCCCTACCTGGGCTTTGGCTCCAGGAGTATTTTCTACCTCTTGCAAGACCCTAGTCTGTGCCTCTGGAAGAGGGATTTGGGCTAGGCTCAGACTTCTTGGGTCATGACTCCCCATGGCTTGGCACTGACAGGCCGCTAGGATGGTAATTAACTGACTTGAGACTTGAGGAAGAAAGTCAGTGGGTAGGGCCTACCAGAAGCCAGGAATTCAGAGATGAGGCAAAGGTTGGCACTAGATTTGGATCAGAAGTGCTTCTAGTTGGATGCTATTGCCCTGGGAATGCCTATGGAGGAGACTGGAGATGGGAAGGGGGACTGGATCTCCTGTGAATCCAGAGTGGGAGAAGGTGTGTGTTGATCTGGGAAGGAAACAGACAGTGGGATAAGGGCCAAGGAGAGCAACCTTCCTTGTCATTAGCACAGGAATTTGTTAGTATTGCTTTGCTGTGATGTCTGCAGGGTCTGGGTACCATTAGATGCCTTCCTCCTGGGATCCTGGGAAAAGCACTTTTTGGGGAGACAACTAGACATATAGATATCTCTTTCTTGGCATTGACAGGTCTCCCCGAGAGGGCCCTGCCCAGTCGGAGAGAGGGATGGATAGCCAGAAGCCGCCTGGTGAGGATAAAGATTCAGAACCGGCAGGTAAGTAGAGCAAATTCTGGGTTTTGCTGGCAGCTTTCTGCTCTTCCTGAGCAACCTTAAATTTCTAATCCTGGCCCAGGGACATGAGCTAAGTCTCTCTATAGTTGAAGGACTTTGTTCTTTGGGACAAAAGTCAAAATGCCTACACTATGACCCACCTAGGCTTTTTAAAAACCTCATGGGTCTGGTGACTGGACCATTAAATGGGGATGATGGCTGATGTACAGTGCCCTTTCTGTTCATTCAGCTGATGGACCTGCAGCCTCCAAGGAGTCAGGTGCCACTGAGCCAGACCTTCCCAACCTACACGTGGGGGAGGTCTCTGTCCCTGGTTCAGGGAGTGCCAGGCTTCAGGAGCCTCCCCAGGACGGCAGGTAACTACTTTGGGGAAAATGAGGCTATAAGGGCACACGAGGATTTGATTTGAGAGTCTGGAGCTTTCAAGAAGGAGATTGTAGGAAAGGGAGCGTTTGAAAAGCATGGGGGTGCCCAGGCATGGGGGTGTCCGTTGGCAAGGGCCTGGCATGGTGCTGATGCTTGTGTGTCCACAGTGAGGGTCCAGTGCGACGCTGTGCTCTCTGTAACTGCGGGGAGCCCAGTCTGCATGGGCAGCGGGAGCTACGGCGCTTTGAGTTGCCATTTGACTGGCCCCGGTGTCCAGTGGTTTCCCCTGGAGGGGACCCAGGACCTAAGGAGGCAGTGCTGCCCAGTGAGGACCTATCACAGATTGGTTTCCCTGAGGGCTTGACACCTGCTCACCTAGGAGAACCTGGAGGTAAGTCGGGGGAAGTGAATCACTGACTTGGGCAGGAAAGGGGGTAAGTGGTGGGCAACCCTGAGCCAGCGACCACCTTTTTGTTAACTCTTTTTCGATTTTCTTCTTCCTGCCTCTAAAGGGCCCTGCTGGGCTCACCATTGGTGTGCTGCGTGGTCGGCAGGCGTGTGGGGGCAGGAGGGCCCAGAACTATGCGGTGTGGACAAGGCCATCTTCTCAGGGATCTCACAGGTGGGGCCGGGGGATGGCATAGGTGAAGGGGCAGGGTTGGGCTGCTGGCGGGTGGGCAGAGCTTGTGGACGTGTGAGGGTCGGGAGAAGGGAGGAGGGCAGTGGGTGTACTGGAGCAGAGCTGGTGCCTGACCCATTGTTCCCGAGGGAGCCAGCTGACCCCGAAGCTTTGTCTCCACCCTGACAGCGCTGCTCTCACTGCACCAGGCTCGGTGCCTCCATCCCTTGCCGCTCGCCTGGATGTCCACGGCTTTACCACTTCCCCTGCGCAACTGCCAGCGGTTCCTTCTTGTCCATGAAAACACTGCAGCTGCTCTGCCCACAGCACAGTGAGGGGGCCGCACATCTGGGTGAGAAGTCCTGACCCTTTGGCAAGTCAAAGGAAGGGCCAAGCGTACCCTGGATTTTTGTACAGTGCAGAACACCCATCGAAGTCTGTAATCATTTCCCATTTGTCTGCCCCACTAAAATCGGTGTGAGCTTTGTGAGTGCGGGGTTTGCCTGTCCTGTTGACCACTGTACCTTGCAGTGAGTGCCTAGTGCGTCTACTAGGCAGACACCCAGTCACTATTAGTTATTCATTCACGCTGTGTCCATGAAACGCCTGTTACGTATATAGCACTGCCGAGGCCTGTGATGAATCTATAGCTGACCTGTACACTCTGTCCCCTCTCACTGCAGAAGAGGCCCATTGTGCAGTATGTGAGGGGCCGGGGGAATTGTGTGACCTGTTCTTCTGTACCAGCTGTGGGCATCACTATCACGGGGCCTGTCTGGACACTGCTCTGACTGCCCGTAAGCGTGCTGGCTGGCAGTGCCCTGAGTGCAAAGTGTGCCAAGCCTGCAGGTAAGCATGGCGGGGGGCAGGTGACAGTCTTAGGCCAAGCACAGGGAGGGCAGGGAGGACCCTGTAATGTGCCTGGTGCCCCTGCAGGAAACCCGGGAATGACTCTAAGATGTTGGTCTGTGAGACGTGTGACAAAGGATACCATACTTTCTGCCTAAAACCACCCATGGAGGAACTGCCTGCTCATTCTTGGAAGTGCAAGGTGAGTGTCCCCTGATTCTGCTTTATTCTTCTGAATTCTGCCTCCTCCAACCTCCCCAGAGTCTGCTGTGACCAGTCCTGTGCTGGCCTCCAGTTTCTGCTGTCTGACCATCTCCTGCTTTGCCTTGTCCCTGCTTTTAGGCCTGCCGGGTGTGCCGGGCCTGTGGGGCAGGCTCAGCAGAGCTGCACCCCAACTCTGAGTGGTTTGAGAACTACTCACTCTGTTACCGCTGTCACAAAGCCCAGAGAGGCCAGCCTGTCAGTCCTGTTGCTGAGCAGCATCCCCCTGTCTGTAGCACGTAAGTGGTGTGGACCGGATGGGATTGGGATGGGGATTGGAAGTACTGAGATTGGCAGGGGCCACGCTAAATCCAGTGGACTTGTAGAGGAGAGCATTAATGCCTCGCCCCAGTGCGCTCTCTAGTTGTGGATAGCTGGTGAGAGCCACAGTACCTGCTCCCCTGTACCCTCTGCAGATTCTCACCCCCAGAGCCCGGCGATACCCCCACTGATGAGCCCGATGCTCTGTACGTTGCATGCCAAGGGCAGCCAGAGGGTGGGCACGTGACCTCTATGCAATCCAAGGAACCGGGGCCCCTGCAATGTGAAGCCAAACCACTAGGTGAGTAGGGTTTGAGGGTCCCTGCAATTAATCCCCTTCTATTCTGTGGCAAGGGACAGTTTCTGCTTTGCCCTAGACCCTGTACCTTCTGTGGAGTAGAGCAGAGCTAGATAGGAGCACAGTGTGTTATGTCTGCAGGGAGAGCAGAGGCCCAACTTGAGCCCCAGTTGGAGGCCCCCCTAAATGAGGAAATGCCACTGCTGCCCCCACCTGAGGAGTCGCCCTTGTCCCCGCCGCCTGAGGAATCACCGACATCCCCGCCGCCTGAGGCATCGCGCCTGTCCCCGCCGCCTGAGGAATCACCCACATCCTTGCCGCCTGAGGCATCGCACCTGTCCCTACCGCCTGAGGAATCTCCTCTGTCTCCACCACCTGAGGAGTCTCCCCTGTCTCCTCCACCAGAGTCATCACCTTTTTCTCCACTTGAGGAGTCGCCCTTCTCTCCACCAGAGGAGTCGCCCCCATCCCCCACACTTGAGACACCCCTTTCCCCACCACCTAAAGCGTCACCCCTGTCCCCACCATTGGAGGAGTCTCCCCTGTCCCCTCCACCTGAGGAGCTGCCCACATCCCCACCACCTGAAGCATCTCGCCTGTCTCCACCGCCTGAAGAGTCACCCATGTCCCCTCCACCTGAAGAGTCACCCATGTCTCCGCCACCTGAGGCATCTTGCCTCTTTGCACCGTTTGAAGAGTCTCCCCTGTCCCCTCCACCTGAAGAGTCTCCCCTCTCCCCACCGCCTGAGGCGTTGCGCCTGTCCCCACCACCTGAGGACTCACCCATGTCCCCACCACCTGAAGACTCGCCTATGTCCCCTCCGCCTGAGGTGTCACGCCTGTCCCCACCACCTGAGGAATCTCCCCTGTCCCCACCACCTGAGGAGTCTCCCATGTCCCCTCCACCTGAGGCTTCGCGCCTGTCCCCACCACCTGAGGACTCTCCCACGTCCCCACCCCGGGAAGACTCACTTGCTTCCCTGCCACTGGAGGACTCGCTCACGTCCCCACAGCAGGAGGACTCACCCCTGTCGCCACTGCCTGAGGAGCCTCGACCCTGTCCCTGGCCTGAGGAGCCGCACCTGTCCCCCACGCCTGAGAAGCTGCACCTGTCGCCCACGCCTGAGAAGCCGCGCCTGTCACCCCGGCCCGAGGAGTCGTGCCTGTCCCCTCGGACCGAGGAGCCATACCTGTCCCCTGCACCCAAGGAGCCGCATCTGTCCCCTGCACCCGAGGAGCCGCGCTTGTCCCCTGCACCCGAGGAGCCACGCCTGTCCCCTGCACCTGAGGAGCCGCGCCTGTCCCCTGCACCCGAGGAGCTGCACCTGTCTCCCCAGCCTGAAGAGTCCTCCGAGGAGCCAGGCTTGTGCCCCACACCTGAGGAGTTGCCCTTGATTCCTTCATCTGGGAAGTCACTTTTGTCCCCCCTGCTTGGAGAGCCGGCCCTGTCTGAGCCTGGGGAGCCACCTCTGTCTCCTCTGACTGAGGAGCTGCCCTTGTCCCCATCTGGGGAGCCATCCTTGTCACCTCAGCTGATGCCACCAGGTAAAGGGATGATAATATTCCCTTACTCTGGGACAGCTTTACTCTTTACGGTACAGTTAATCTAAGAGTCTCTCTTTTGCTTTTTCCCTCCAGATTCTCTTCCTCCTCCGCTGTCACCTATTATCACAGCTGTGGCGCCGCCTGCTCTGTCTCCTTTGGGGGAGTTAGAGTACCCCTTTGGTGCCAAAGGGGACAGTGACCCCGAGTCACCACTGGCTGCCCCCATCCTAGAGACACCCATCAGCCCTCCACCAGAAGCTAACTGCACTGACCCTGAGCCTGTGCCCCCTATGATCCTCCCCCCATCTCCAGGTTCCCCAATGGGACTGGCCTCTCCCATCCTGATGGAGCCCCTTCCCCCTCGGTGTTCTCCACTACTCCAGCATTCCCTGCCTCCCCAAAATTCCCCTCCTTCCCAGAGCTCCCCTCCTGCTCTGCCGCTGTCCATTCCCTCTCCTCTGAGTCCCATGGAGAAGGCAGTAGAGGTCTCAGATGAGGCTGAGCTGCATGAGATGGAGACTGAGAAAGTCCTAGAACCCGAGTGTCCAGCCTTGGAGCCCAGCCCTACCAGTCCTCTTCCCTCCCCCATGGGGGACCTTTCCTGCCCTGCCCCTAGCCCTGCCCCAGCCCTGGATGACTTTTCTGGCCTGGGGGAAGACACAGCTCTTCTGGATGGGACTGACACTCCTGGTTCACAGCCAGAGGCTGGACAGACCTCTGGCAGTTTGACTAGTGAACTTAAGGGTTCCCCTGTGCTCCTGGACCCCGAGGAGCTGGCCCCTGTGACCCCTATGGAGGTCTATGGCCCAGAATGCAAACAGGTAGGGCAGGGCTCACCCTGTGAAGAGCAGGAGGAGCCACGTGCCCCGGTGGCCCCCACCCCACCCACTCTCATTAAATCCGACATCGTTAATGAGATCTCCAATCTGAGCCAGGGCGATGCCAGTGCCAGTTTTCCTGGCTCAGAGCCCCTGCTGGGCTCTCCTGACCCTGAGGGAGGTGGCTCCCTGTCCATGGAGCTGGGGGTATCTACAGACGTTAGCCCAGCCCGAGACGAGGGCTCCCTGCGGCTCTGTACCGATTCGCTGCCAGAGACTGACGACTCACTATTATGTGAAGCTGGGACAGTTGTCAGCGGAGGCAAAGCCGAAGGGGACAAGGGGAGGCGGCGTAGCTCCCCCGCCCGTTCCCGCATCAAACAGGTGAGGGACTATCCGGCTCCTGGATGTGGTCAAAGTCATGCCACCACTCAGAGGTACAGTTTTGTATCACTGATAGCTTTCCACCTGGGTTGTTGGCTTCTAGACTTTCAGAAGTCCTTTAGTGCGACTTCTTATTTTATTAAATAGATGGGGGAAGTGACTTGCCCAGGTTTGTGGTTACTCAGTAATAGAATTGGGACCACGTTGGATGCTTTCTCTTCTTGGGAAGAGGGTGTGAATTTGAGCCAGAGCTAGTGACGTCTTGGTGTTTGGAGCTTGGCTTCTTTCCTTGCCCTCACTGGACTCCTGGCCTTATTACCTGTCATACTGTGTCCATTCATCTCTTCTCTTCCCTCGAAGCCTGTGGGCCCAGCACAGTAGCCCTCGGCTTACTCCTGTGATCGTCCCCTTCCTTCTGTCATTCAGGGACGCAGCAGTAGTTTCCCGGGAAGACGCCGGCCACGTGGTGGAGCACATGGAGGACGCGGGAGAGGACGGGCCCGGCTAAAATCAACTACGTCTTCCATTGAGACTCTGGTAGTAAGGAGAGGCCTCCCATCCCCCAAACATGCTTCAGTGGCCCCTTTACAATTAAATACCCCTTAAGTCCTGCCAGTCACCCGCACACTCGCCTACCTGCCTGCTAGCCTAGGGCCTGTCCCATTATCTGTGCTCCTTCTGTCCACTTGGCCCTCGGGCTTCTCTGAAATCTCTGCCATTGTGCTGAGGCCGTTTGGAAGCTGGGGTGTTCTGTCTCCTGGCTTTTATTTTAGCCAGGGCTTCACACCTCCTTTCCCCAACGCCAAAGAAGAAAGCAGTTTAGTTGGGGCAGATTTATCTGGCTCACTGTCCACAACTCTTTGCCTATAAGGTTGCTGATATCGATAGCTCTCCCAGCAAGGAGGAAGAGGAGGAAGATGATGACACCATGCAAAACACCGTGGTTCTCTTCTCCAACACAGACAAATTTGTCCTAATGCAGGTATCATACTAGTGTAGTCCCATCCTCAGCAGTGAGACCCGATGTGCTGGTCTCTGTTCTTTGGTGGGAGGGGAGATGAGGGAAGCCAGGGACCTAAATATTTGGCAGAAAAGGTCTTTACCCTGTTGAAGCTTAAAGTGTGGGGAGCTTATGTATGTTTTCACCTGAATAATTCTGAAGCTGATAGAACTTTGGGATGTATGTTACTCTCTCATCCTGGCCATTCTTTTTTTTTTTTTTTCCCTTCTAAATTTTTAAAGAACAACTATGTATACCATACAAGATTCCTATATATTACTCTACCTCCAACACCTTACATTATTGTGACACATTTGTTACAAATGATGAAAGAACATTGTCACGATGTTGCTGCTCTCTATAGTCCATAGCTTATATTTGGTGTCTTTTCCCCCCAAACCATCCTGTTATTAACACAATGTTAGTATTGTATATTTGTTATAGTTCACGAGAGACCGTTCTAATATTCTTGACCATTCTTTACCCCATCTTATCTTCTTTTAGTTTCCCCTTCCTTTTATCTGTGTCATATATGGCTATATAAGTTCAAGTTACTTGAATTTATATTCTCAGGTGAGCAAGGCTTCCTAGGAAGGAGCAGTTCCTGTGGGGTGAACAGAAGGAGAAACAGGGTCCCACGGCGGCTTACACAGTCCTGATGCTGTGGGATGGTGTTTTGATTCCCTGCCTCCCTGATCTCAGATTAGCGTTGTAGTCGTTTGGTTGGGACTGAGTGGAGTGAGGAGACCTTGTTGGACATGTGGGTTTCTGTCTTTCTCCAGGACATGTGCGTGGTATGTGGCAGCTTTGGCCGGGGGGCGGAGGGCCACCTCCTTGCCTGTTCCCAGTGCTCTCAGTGCTATCATCCTTACTGTGTCAACAGCAAGGTGGGTTCAGGGCCCGGGAGGTGTGGGCTTGGGGATGGGATGAATTAGTTCTTAGTCTGGGCCCCTGTCCTGACCACACTACTTCTGAAAGCGGCCACTTGTCATGGAAGTTGTTGATCCGCCATCAGTGATTATCAGACTCGCCTTGAAGAGAAGTACTTTGGAAATTGTGGTGTTCCATAGTTTCTTAGGGGTAAACTATGACTTTCTGGATGGTTCAGTCCATTATATAAACTGTGTCCAATTTTACTACTAGAAACATGATATAGTCTGGAGATAAACTAAAATCGAAATCATAAGTACAATGTCCACGAAGAGAAAGAAGTGATTCTGAGCCAAGCATGATCCAGCTGATTGCTGTTTTCTGTTAATATTAATTTATGACTTGTCCACTGCTAACATTCACTAATTTGTAGCAGTAGCAGATTCTAAATGTCCAAGGAGAGTTGGGGGCAGGGGAATAAAACCTAATTCTATTCACAATATTAAATTTTGGGGTGTTGGCTAGTGAAAGATGGCCATTTCCCTCTGATAATAAGGAAGTGGTCAGATGAGGTTCTCTGAGCAGCAGAAATCCCTGGGAGCCTGAGTTTAGAGCCACCGTTTCTCCCTGTGCTCCGATGGAGGCCTGGCCTTTGTGCAGGCTTCCTCCAGCCCCACCCTCCCCTGAGCAGTTCTGCCCTCCCCCCTGGGTTGTGCTCTGAGGAATTCCCATGTTCTGTCCCAGATCACCAAGGTGATGCTCCTAAAGGGCTGGCGTTGTGTGGAGTGTATCGTGTGTGAGGTGTGTGGCCAGGCCTCCGACCCCTCACGCCTACTGCTCTGTGATGACTGTGACATTAGCTACCACACGTACTGCCTTGACCCCCCACTGCTCACCGTGCCTAAGGGCGGCTGGAAGTGCAAGTGGTAAGGAGCCTGGGTGTCTTCAGAGGGGGCTGCGGCCTGAGATGTTGGAGTAGATGTGATGTTGGATACACTACAAGAGGGTGGGTTAGGAGTCTAGGATGGTGGCGCGGTTCTCAGCAAAGGTGCCTCTGAGTGCTGAGGGCCTGTCACTCTGCTCCTACCAGGTGCGTGTCCTGTATGCAGTGTGGGGCTGCCTCCCCTGGCTTCCACTGTGAGTGGCAGAATAGTTACACTCACTGCGGGCCCTGCGCCAGCCTGGTGACCTGCCCTATCTGCCATGCCCCATACGTGGAGGAGGACCTACTTATCCAGTGCCGCCACTGTGAACGGTGAGGGCACCCCTTTCTCCTTACGTTGGCCCCTCTCCCCTTTTCCCAGCCTTGCCAATGCCTAAGCGCATCTCCTCCTGCCACACTTCTTCCAGGTGGATGCATGCTGGCTGCGAGAGCCTCTTCACAGAGGAGGAGGTGGAGCAGGCAGCCGACGAGGGCTTTGACTGTGTCTCCTGCCAGCCCTTTGTGATAAAACCTGCGGGTGAGTACCTGGTGCTGGGGAGGGGTGGAGGAGTCAGGTTAGGGGGTGCCTTGCTTTGGGTCAGAGCCTCGAGCTCCCTTGGTTCTGTTCTTCTCTCCACAGCGCCTGTTGCACCTCCAGAGTTGGTGCCTATGAAGGTGAAAGAGCCAGGTGAGACATGGAATGTTTGAATGCCAAAGCCAGAGGACACCATCTAGTCCAGCTCCAGCCCCCCTGCCCCCACCTCATCTCCTCACTTTAAGGGGAGGAAACTTAGTCCCTGGGAGGTTGATTTGCCTGTCCAAAGTCACCTGGTAAGCTGGTGGGGAAGTTATGACTAGAACCAAGTTTTCCCGGGCACTTTCCTTCCATCGGGCAATGTGGCCTCCTTAACTGCCAGAATCTTATTTCCAAAGAACATGGAGAGCATGGCCTTTTCTCCTCCTTGAAGAGGGCTGGGACTGTCTCCTCCGTCATGATGTGGGCATTGCTCCTGGCCTCTGGGGCACTGGGTGCCAGCATTCATCAACTAGGGGCCCTCCTAACCTCAGTTGTCTAGAGAATATGTTTGGTGGACTTAGGGTTAACCACGAGCAAAACGGGGCTTCTGCAGTAGCGGTCCCTGTCACAATCCCCCTTGGTCAGTCATGGAGAATCCAGGCCTCAGCTAGTGCCCAGTGGTGGCCTGGTCTCAGACCACAGGCTGGACTTTGCTTTTGTGACAGCTAGGGACTGAGGCCGAAACTGGGAGCCTTGGTTTCCCTGGGGCCTCCATCCACGGTCATGAGCTCTTCCCTCCTGTACAGAGCCGCAGTACTTCCGTTTTGAGGGTGTGTGGCTGACAGAAACTGGCATGGCTGTGCTGCGGAACCTGACCATGTCACCCCTGCACAAGCGGCGCCAGCGGCGGGGACGGCTTGGCCTCCCAGGCGAGGCAGGGCTGGAGGGTTCTGAGCCCTCGGATGCCCTTGGCCCTGATGACAAGAAGGATGGGGACCTGGACACTGATGAGCTGCTCAAGGGTGAAGGTGGGCCTGGGGAATCTTGGGGAGTGGCAAAGTAGGAAGCATGGCCCTGTGAGCATTGGGATATTGGGTGGGAGTAGCCATTCCCAGTCACCCTGAAGCGACTGGTGGTTGTGTCCAAATGGCTCTGTGGCAAGATGCTCAGCTCTCTCTGTTCTTGGGTGGTGGGATGACAAGGTTAAAAGGGCCCAAGCCTCTGATCTGCCTCCATCTGTCCCCATGTGCAGGTGGCGTGGAGCATATGGAATGCGAAATTAAACTGGAGGGCCCTGTCAGCCCTGACGTGGAGCCTGGCAAGGAAGAGACCGAGGAAAGCAAAAAACGCAAGCGCAAACCCTATCGGCCTGGTGAGGCCCTGGGATGGGGAGGTGGGTGAGCTTGCTAGGTCCCCCAGCTTCTCCTCATCTTCACCTCATCCTCCTCATAGGCATTGGTGGTTTCATGGTGCGACAGCGGAAATCCCACACACGTGTGAAAAAGGGGCCTGCTGCACAGGCGGAGGTGTTGAGTGGGGATGGGCAGCCCGACGAGGGTGAGACGGGTGAGGGCGCCAGTGGGGCCTGGGAGAAGGTGGGGATCACAAGACCCATGGGGCAGTTTCAGCGAGTCCCAGGCGGTGGGCTTACCGAACGGGCAAGTGGGTGGTGGGTCCAACTGGTGTCGGGGGAGAGGGCAAGAAGAAAGTATCACCAGGCTGGGTAGGAGCAGCCTGCCCAGGGTCCCCAGAGAGGCTGACACCTCCCATTCTGTCTGCAGTGCTGCCTGCTGACCTGCCTGCAGAGGGCTCTGTGGAACAGAGCTTGGCCGATGGGGACGAGAAGAAGAAGCAGCAGCGGCGTGGGCGCAAGAAGAGCAAACTAGAGGACATGTTCCCTGCTTACCTGCAGGTGGGCTTTAAGGCCTGAGTGGTGAGGGGGTGCCTGGGCCCTGCAGGGCATGAAGAAGACTGTTTCTCCCTGACTCCCTTCAGGAGGCCTTCTTTGGGAAGGAGCTGCTGGACCTGAGCCGTAAGGCCCTTTTTGCGGTTGGGGTGGGCCGACCAAGCTTTGGACTTGGAACCCCGAAAGCCAAGGTGGATGGAGTCCCAGATAGGAAGGAGCCCCCCACCTCGCAGAAAGGTTAGTCGTGTGGAGGTGAGGGGATCTGAAGAGAGCCAACTTCCCTCTGTGCTCAGTATTTGGTGGGGAATGGGCTGGTCTCCAGGTGTGGGTGGCCCAAGGGCCCTGGCCTGTGGAGCTGGGGACCCATTCCTGGGCAGCGGGTGTAGGGCATTTCTGATTGGAGTGGGGACAATTGCTTCTAGGAGATGATGGTCCTGACATTGCAGATGAAGAATCCAGAGGCCCCGAGGGCAAGGCTGATACACCAGGTAAGGGCTCCTGGGGGACTGTGTCATGTCTCGGCTTGGCCTCTGACAATCTGTTCTGCCCCTGAGCACTGTCAGGGCTGGAGGCTGGAAATTGTTCCATGCCCCTCTGTGGTTCAGGGTGGCTGATGGGTTTCTCCTGGCAATTGCAGGACCTGAGGATGGGGGCATAAAGGCATCCCCAGTGCCCAGTGACCCTGAGAAGCCAGGCACCCCGGGTGAAGGGATGCTTAGCTCTGACTTAGACAGGATTCCCACAGAAGGTGAGGCTGTGACCCACACCTCTTTGTGTATAAGGGTCCTATAAGGGAGAAGGAGAAGGTCCTGCCTGTGGGACTGTCATCTGTTACAGCTTCTCTGGTGGGGAGTCTTGGGCGCCTTCCCTGGCCATGACCATTTGTAGATCTGTGGTGTTCCCTCACCTCCCCAGTCCTCAGCAGCAGCCCTCATTGTTCCCCCGTAGAACTGCCCAAGATGGAATCCAAGGACCTGCAGCAGCTCTTCAAGGATGTTCTGGGTTCTGAGCGCGAGCAGCACCTGGGTTGTGGAACCCCTGGCCTGGACGGCAGCCGTACACCGCTGCAGAGGCCCTTTCTCCAAGGTGGCGTGGGTGCGAGTGATTTGAAGGCTAGGCGGGCAGGTGTCGCCAGGCTTGCGCCCAGGAGGGGCCCGTTGCGCCCTTCTCTCTGATCATATGATGTGTGTCTTGTAGGTGGACTCCCTTTGGGCAATCTCCCCTCCAGCAGCCCCATGGACTCCTACCCAAGCCTCTGCCAGTCCCCATTCTTGGACAGTAGGTTGGTATCTCTGCTTAACCTTCATGGGCGGCCCCCGTTGTCCTTTCCCTCTGACTGGGTCCACACCTTCCCTCCCGTGGGCTCCTGGCTGGGTGCTGCCATAGCAGCAACTCCGTACTCCCTGGGCAGGGGACAGGGCAGTTTGTCTGGTGTGGGGCTTAGCATCCCTGCCCCCTGTGACTCTCTGCCCCTGCGCCCCAGGGAGCGCGGGGGCTTCTTCAGCCCGGAACCCGGTGAGCCAGACAGCCCCTGGACAGGCTCAGGGGGCACCACGCCCTCCACCCCCACCACCCCCACCACAGAGGGTGAGGGCGACGGACTCTCCTATAACCAACGGAGTCTTCAGCGCTGGGAAAAGGACGAGGAGTTGGGTCAGCTCTCTACCATCTCGCCTGTGCTCTATGCCAACATTAACTTTCCCAATCTCAAGCAAGATTACCCAGGTACCCAGAGGGGGCGAGGGCAAGGGCAGGAACCAGCAACATGGTGGGCGGAGGGAGGGATCCCCTGCCAGGCCTCCTCTAACTCATTTCTTCTGCCCTCCAGACTGGTCTAGCCGTTGCAAACAAATCATGAAGCTCTGGAGAAAGGTCCCAGCTGCTGACAAAGCCCCCTATCTGGTGAGACAGTCGCGTGGCTCATCACTGGAAACTAAGGATGGAAGGGAGGCGTCTTTGGGAAATTCACCTCCATTCTTTCTGCCCTCCCCCCCACCCCCCCACCCCCCACCCCACCCCAAGCAGCTAGGCCAGAGGGATCAGCTTCTGGGCAGGGAGTGCAAGTGACACTGTGAGGGCTGGGGGCTGGGCGTGAGACCAGGCTCTAAGCCTAAGGCTGTGTCCCAAATCCCTCAGCAAAAGGCCAAAGATAACCGGGCGGCTCACCGCATCAACAAGGTGCAAAAGGTGAGTGGCGGCTGGGCCTGGCCAGCGCAGTCCTGTAGTGGGTGGCCCCTCGGAGGAGGGAGGGGCCCAGGGGGCCTGCCCACCGCAGCCTGACTGCTCTGTGCCTGGTCTCCCCCGTAGCAGGCTGAGAGCCAGATCAACAAGCAGACCAAGGTGGGCGACTTAGCCCGTAAGACTGACCGACCGGCCCTACATCTCCGCATTCCCCCCCAGCCAGGGGCACTGGGCAGCCCGCCCCCCGCCGCTGCCCCCACCATTTTCATTGGCAGCCCCACCACCCCCGCCGGCTTGTCTACCTCTGCGGACGGGTTCCTGAAGCCACCAGCAGGCACGGTGCCCGGCCCCGACTCGCCCGGTGAGCTCTTCCTCAAGCTCCCACCCCAGGTGCCCGCCCAAGTGCCTTCGCAGGACCCCTTTGGACTGGCCCCCGCCTACGCCCTGGAGCCCCGCTTCCCCACGGCACCACCCGCCTATCCCCCCTATCCTAGTCCCACTGGGGCCCCTGCACAGCCCCCGACACTGGGCACCTCATCTCGACCTGGAACCGGCCAGCCAGGGGAATTCCACACCACCCCACCTGGCACCCCCCGACACCAGCCCTCCACCCCTGACCCCTTTCTCAAACCCCGCTGTCCCTCCCTGGACAACCTGGCTGTGCCTGAGAGCCCAGGGGTAGGGGGAGGCAAGACTTCCGAGCCCCTGCTCTCACCCCCGCCTTTTGGGGAGTCCCGGAAAGCCCTAGAAGTGAAGAAGGAAGAGCTTGGGGCAGCCTCTCCCAGCTATGGACCCCCTAACCTGGGCTTTGTTGACTCACCCTCCTCAGGCCCCCACCTGGGTGGCCTGGAGTTAAAGGCACCTGATGTCTTCAAAGCCCCCCTGACCCCTCGGGCATCTCAGGTAGAGCCTCAAAGCCCGGGCTTGGGCCTACGGCCCCAGGAGCCACCTGCCGCCCAGGCTTTGGCCCCTTCTCCCCCCAGCCACCCTGACATCTTTCGTCCTGGCCCCTACCCTGACCCCTATACCCAGCCCCCAGTGACGCCTCGGCCCCAGCCCCCCGCCCCTGAGAGTTGCTGTGCCCTGCCTCCTCGTTCACTGCCCTCTGATCCTTTTTCCCGAGTGCCTGCCAGTCCCCAGTCCCAGTCCAGCTCACAGTCCCCGTTGACGCCCCGTCCTCTGTCTGCCGAGGCTTTCTGCCCATCCCCTGTTACTCCTCGCTTCCAGTCCCCTGACCCTTATTCCCGCCCACCGTCACGCCCTCAGTCCCGTGACCCGTTTGCCCCATTGCATAAGCCACCGCGACCCCAGCCCCCTGAAGTTGCCTTCAAGGCTGGGCCTCTAGCCCACACTCCGCTGGGGGCTGGGGGCTTCCCAGCAGCTCTGCCCTCAGGGCCAGGAGGCGAGCTCCATGCCAAGGTCCCAACTGGGCAGCCCCCCAATTTCGCCCGGTCTCCTGGAACAGGCGCATTTGTGGGTAGCCCCTCTCCCATGCGTTTCACTTTCCCTCAGGCGGTCGGGGAGCCATCCCTAAAGCCTCCTCAGCCTGGTCTCCCCCCACCCCATGGGATCAACAGCCATTTTGGGCCCGGCCCTACCTTGGGCAAGCCCCAAAGCACAAACTACACGGTAGCCACAGGGAACTTCCACCCATCGGGCAGCCCCCTGGGGCCCAGCAGTGGGTCCACAGGAGAGGGTTATGGGCTGTCCCCGCTACGCCCCCCATCTGTCCTGCCACCACCTGTACCCGACGGGTCCCTTCCCTACCTGTCCCACGGAGCCTCACAGCGGGCAGGCATCACCTCTCCAGTCGATAAACGAGAAGACCCCGGGGCTGGAATGGGCAGTTCCCTGGCAGCACCTGAACTCCCAGGTACCCAGGATCCAGGCATGTCCAGCCTCAGCCAAACAGAGCTGGAGAAGCAACGGCAGGTGGGTCGACATCCTGGAGCTGGGCCTTCCCCTGTCTCTGTTGTCTCTGCCCGCCGACAATTGCAGTAGAGCGGACTTGTTCCTCTTTTCTGTTCTCTCTTCAGCGCCAGCGACTGCGGGAGCTGCTGATTCGGCAGCAGATCCAACGCAATACCCTGCGGCAGGAGAAGGAAACCGCTGCAGCAGCTGCGGGAGCTGTGGGGACGCCGGGCAGCTGGGCTGGTGAGCCCAGCGGCCCTGCCTTTGAGCAGCTGAACCGAGGCCAGACCCCCTTCACTGGGACCCAGGTAGGTTGAGTGGCACAGGGTAGCAGGGCCCAGCTGAGGGGCGGGGCCAGTATCCTGCAGGTAGAAGACTTGCCTTCATCTCTCCTAGGACAAGAGCAGCCTCGTGGGACTGCCGCCAAACAAGCTGAGTGGCCCCGGCCTGGGCCCAGGGCCTTTCCCTGGCGATGATCGACTCTCCCGGCCACCTCCATCAGCCACCCCTTCCTCTCTAGACGTGAACAGCCGGTGAGGCTACAGGGGTCCTCCCTGGGGGTCAAGCAAGGGGACGGGTGTACCACTGTTGCATGCTGCCTCTGACTGTCCCTGTCTCGCTGACCCTTTCTCCAGGATTACTTACTTTCCTTCCCTGTTCCTTCTCCCTCACCGCATTCACGTCTTTCTCCCTCGCTGCCCTAAACCCATGTACTAGATCGTCTCAATTTCATCTTACTGACGACTGCGTGTTTTTCCAGGCAACTGGTAGGAGGCTCCCAAGCCTTCTATCAGCGAGCACCCTATCCTGGGCCCCTGCCCTTACAGCCACAACCGCAGCAACAATTGTGGCAGCAGCAGCAGCAGCAGCAGGCAACAGCACCAACCTCCATGCGACTGGCCATGTCCACGCGCTTTCCGTCAACTCCTGGGCCTGAACTTGGCCGCCAAGCCCTAGGATCCCCCTTGGCAGGAATTCCCACCCGCTTGCCTGGCCCTGGTGAGCCAGTGCCTGGTCCGGTTGGTCCTGCCCAGTTCATTGAGTTGCGGCACAATGTGCAGAAAGGACTAGGACCTGGGGGGGCTCCATTCCCTGGTCAGGGGCCCCCTCAGAGACCCCGTTTTTACCCTGTAAGTGAGGACCCTCACCGACTGGCCCCTGAAGGGCTTCGGGGCCTGGCGGTCTCAAACCTTCCCCCACAGAAACCCTCAGTCCCACTGGCCCCTGAACTCAACAGCAGCCTCCATCCAACGCCCCACACCAAGGGTCCCACTCTGCCTGCTGGCTTGGAACTGGTCAGCCGGCCCTCATCGAGCACTGAGCTTGGCCGTCCCCCTCCTCTGGCCCTGGAAGCTGGGAAGCTACCCTGTGAGGATCCCGAGCTGGATGATGACTTTGATGCCCACAAGGCCCTAGAGGATGACGAGGAGCTTGCTCACCTGGGCCTGGGTGTGGACGTAGCCAAGGGTGATGATGAGCTAGGCACCCTGGAAAACCTTGAGACCAACGACCCCCACCTGGATGACCTGCTCAATGGTGACGAGTTTGACCTGCTGGCCTATACCGACCCTGAGCTGGACACTGGGGACAAGAAGGACATCTTCAATGAGCATCTGAGGCTGGTGGAGTCGGCCAATGAGAAAGCTGAGCGGGAGGCCCTGCTGCGGGGGGTAGAACCAGGATCCTTGGGTGCTGAGGAGCGCCCTCCCCCTGCCTCTGATGCCTCTGAGCCCCGCCTGGCACCGGTGCTCCCTGAAGTGAAGCCCAAGGTAGAGGAGAGTGGGCGCCATCCTTCCCCTTGCCAGTTCACCATCACCACCCCCAAGGTAGAGCCAGCACCTGCCACTCCTTCTCTGGGCCTGGGGCTGAAGCCAGGACAGAACATAATCGGCAGCCGGGATACTCGAATGGGCCCAGGGCCCTTTTCCGGCAGTGGGCACACAGCTGAGAAGGGCCCCTTTGGAGCCACGGGAGGACCACCGGCTCACCTGCTGACTCCCAGCCCACTGGGTGGCCCAGGAGGGTCCTCCCTATTGGAAAAGTTTGAGCTAGAGGGTGGGGCCCTGACCTTGCCCAGTGGACATGCACCATCTGGGGATGAGCTGGACAAGATGGAGAGCTCACTGGTGGCCAGTGAATTGCCTCTGCTCATCGAGGACCTGTTGGAACACGAGAAGAAGGAGCTGCAGAAGAAGCAGCAGCTTTCAGCACAGCTGCAGCCTGCCCAGCAGCAACAGCAGCAGCATTCCCTACTGCCTACCCCAGGCCCTGCACAGGCCATGCCACTGCCACACGAGGGTTCTTCTCCCAGTCTGGCTGGGCCCCAGCAGCAGCTTGCCCTGGGTCTTGGAGGAGCCCGACAGCCAGGCTTGGCCCAGCCACTGATGCCCACCCAGCCACCAGCTCATGCTCTCCAGCAGCGCCTGGCGCCATCCATGGCTATGATGTCCAACCAAGGGCACATGCTAAGTGGGCAGCATGGGGGACAGGCAGGCTTGGTGCCCCAGCAGGGCCCACAGCCAGTGCTGGCACAGAAGCCAATGGGGAACGTGCCACCTTCCATGTGCATGAAACCCCAGCAGCTGGCGATGCAGCAGCAGCTGGCTAACAGCTTCTTCCCAGATACAGGTATCCTCAGCTGGGGCATGGCTGAGTTACTCATGGGTGGTTGTTGTTATCACCAAATGGGCACTGGGGCTAGAAACCCGGAGATAACCCCTAGTTGAGGTAGATGGAACACAATGAGCTTTGGCTAAATTCCATACTAGTGGTGCAAGCAGAAGCTCTGTGGCTTTTAAGAAATAGCACCTGACATACAGCATGCACTCAGGAGATTGTCCATGTTTGAAGGAATGAATGGGACGAACACCTGAATGAAGCCTGATTAGTAAAGGCTTGGTAGGTGGTGAGGCTGAAAGTTTAGGACCTGCAGTGGTGTAAGAAAAGCAACCTGGGTAGGCAAGTGAGGCTGTAGCAGCAGAAAAAGTGATGAGTGGCTATTTGGAGAACAAGGAGTGAAGTGGCGAGGCTGGATTAGGCTTGGCGTAGAGGGAAGTGAGCGGGCACTCCCATGATTTTGCTGAGGTAAAGAGGGGGGCTAGACTTGAGAGAGCCCTCAGATTATAAGAGCCTTTATTGAGTCATTACTACTCTACACCAAGTAGTAGGCGAAGTGTCTTCTACTTGATCTCATTTAACCATTCCGCCAGACTCGTTAGGTACTGTTATCTCTGTTTTGCAGAAGATGAAACTGAGACACAGAGGTTAAGTGACTTGTCCAAGATTACCCAGCAACTAGCAGAGCAACTTTAAACCTGTCATTCTGATACTCTTAACTGTTTTCATGACTCAAATGCCAGGAGAGGAAGTTTGGTTAGGCCTGTAGAAAGTGGAGAGGTGATAAGTTTCCTGAGCAGTTGGAGAAATAGGCAAAAGGTGGAATTTTGGGAAGTTTTAAGTTTTGGGTGGTGGATGGTTTCTATTTCTCTACTCTGTATCCTGGACAGGCAGAAGAGTGGGCTACAGGTGAACCATGTCATGCCCCAAACCAGCTCATCACCTAGGGCACGAGTTCTTAACTGGGGGTCTGTGAGCTTGAATTGAAATTCAAAAAGACGTTACTCTTGTCCCCACATGTTGGTGCAGGTGTGATATGTTTGTTAAATAATATGCAATATGCTATAGATTTAGTAAGGGGTCCATGGTTTTCATCTGACTGGCAGCGGGATCCATGGAACAAAAAAGTTGAGAACGCCTGCTCTAGGGCTTTGGTGCAGTGTCTACCTCGTGGGTTCTTGGGGGCTGCACTAGTTGCCGTAAGAATGCTCCTTTTGAAGAGTACTTTCCAGGTCATAAAGTGCAGTCAAATTCTTGTCACTTTTGATCGTCTCAACAGCTCCATGGATAGGCAGGGTAGGGATCATGGTCTCTATCAGAGGCTCAGAGAGAGGAAATAACCTTGATGTATTGACTGACAAGTATTTTCTGAGTACTTCTTCCTAGCATTGTACAAGTAAAACCAGGACCGCACCTCTTGCAAATAACAGCGCTAAGTTACCCAGGCTCCTGGCTCCTGGTCCGGTGGTCTTTCTTCGTGCCATGCTGTGGTTTTGCTTTGCTTAGTGGAGGTCAGGGTGTCAGAAGGAGCAGCAGACATGGAATGGAGCATTGACCCCAAAACCCAGTTCACTTGGCTCTTCCCTCCCCAGACCTGGATAAATTTGCTGCAGAAGATATTATTGATCCCATTGCCAAGGCCAAGATGGTGGCTTTGAAAGGCATCAAGAAAGTGATGGCTCAGGGCAGCATTGGGGTGGCACCTGGTATGAACAGGTAAGACTCTAGGCCGGTGGGTGGGTGCCCTTTCCCTTCCCAGTCACACCCGTTCCCTGTGTGGCCCCCTTCTTCCTGACTCGACCCACCTCTTCTCTGCCTTTCTACTTTTCTCATCTGTTAACACTTAACCTTCTTGCTTTGGGGGTCTCCAGGCAGCAAGTGTCCCTCCTAGCTCAGCGACTCTCCGGGGGTTCTGGCAATGACCTACAAAACCATGTGACAGCTGGGAGCGGCCAGGTAATTGGCTAGATTGGACTAGAAACTGTGTCCTATGCTGTGGGAACACCCTTAGGGCCTTCCCTGGAATGGTGACCCTTTAGCAGTGTCTGTCTCTCATCACAGGAGCGGAGTGCCGGTGACCCCTCCCAGTCTCGACCCAACCCACCTACTTTTGCCCAGGGAGTGATCAGTGAGTATGGGGTGTGGGAGGAAGATGCCAGGAAGTGACTTGGGGTATGCGGAGGAAGAGGGATCACCTGTTTTGCAAGTCCCGACACCCCAGTTCTTCCAGATGAGGCGGACCAGCGGCAATATGAGGAGTGGCTGTTCCATACCCAGCAGCTCCTACAGATGCAGCTGAAGGTGCTAGAGGAGCAGATTGGTGTGCATCGCAAGTCCCGGAAAGCTCTGTGTGCCAAGCAGCGCACCGCCAAAAAGGCCGGCCGTGAGTTCCCAGAGGCCGATGCTGAGAAGCTCAAGCTGGTCACGGAGCAGCAGAGCAAGATCCAGAAACAGCTGGATCAGGTGGGGAAAGTAGACCTCAGCCTTGCATATAGAAGCTGGGGCAGAGGGTGGCAGGGGTGGACAGGCTCCAGGCTGACCTCTCCGACTCTCCCATGCTAGGTCCGGAAACAGCAGAAGGAGCACACTAATCTCATGGCAGAATATCGGAATAAGCAGCAGCAGCAGCAGCAGCAGCAGCAGCAGCAGCAACAGCAGCAACAGCAGCAACAGCAGCAGCACTCAGCTGTGCTGGCCCTCAGCCCTTCCCAGAGTCCCCGGCTACTTACCAAGCTCCCTGGTCAGCTGCTCCCTGGCCATGGGTTGCAGCCACCACAGGGGCCCCCAGGTGGGCAAGCTGGAGGTCTTCGCCTGCCCCCTGGGAGCATGGCACTCTCCGGACAGCCTGGTGGTCCCTTCCTCAACACAGCCCTGGCCCAGCAGCAGCAGCAGCAGCAGCATTCTGGTGGGGCTGGGGCCCTAGCTGGCCCCTCAGGGGGCTTCTTCCCTGGCAACCTGCCTCTTAGGGGCCTTGGACCTGATTCAAGGCTATTACAGGAAAGGCAGCTGCAGCTGCAGCAGCAACGCATGCAGCTGGCCCAGAAACTGCAGCAGCAACAGCAGCAGCAGCACCTCCTAGGGCAGGTGGCAATCCAGCAGCAGCAGCAGGGCTCAGGAGTGCAGGCGAACCAGGCCCTGGGTCCCAAGCTTCTGCCTCCCAGCAGTCATCAGGGCCTGCTGGTCCAGCAGTTGTCCCCTCAACCACCCCAGGGACCCCAGGGCTTGCTGGGCCCTGCCCAAGTGGCAGTGTTGCAGCAGCAGCACCAGCAGCATCCTGGAGCTTTGGGCCCCCAGGGCCCCAACAGACAAGTGCTTCTGACCCAATCCCGGGTCCTGAGTTCCCCCCAGTTGGCACAGCAGGGTCAGGGCCTTATGGGACACCGGCTGGTCACGGCCCAGCAGCAGCAGCAGCAGCAGCACCAACAGCAGGGATCCATGGCAGGGCTCTCCCATCTTCAGCAGGGTCTGCTGCCACACAGTGGGCAGCCCAAACTGAGTGCTCAACCCATGGGGACCTTACAGCAGCAGCAGCTTCAACAGCAACAGCTTCAACAGCAGCAGTTTCAGCAGCAGCAACTTCAGCAGCAGCAGCAGCAGCAGCAGCAGCAGCAGTTTCAGCAACAACAGCAGCAGCAACAACAACTTCAACAGCAGCAGCTTCAACAGCAGCAGCAGCAGCTTCAACAGCAGCAGCTTCAGCAGCAGCAGCAGCAGCAGCAGCAGCTTCAGCAACAGCAGCAACAGTTTCAACAGCAGCAGCAGCAGCAGATGGGTCTCTTGAATCAGAGTCGAACTTTACTGTCTCCTCAGCAGCAGCAGCAGCAGCAGCAGCAGCAGCAGGCGACGCTTGGCCCTGGCGTGCCAGCCAAGCCTCTTCAACACTTTTCTAGCCCCGGAGCTCTGGGCCCAACTCTTCTCTTGACGGGCAAGGAACAGGGCATTGGAGAGACAGCTCTTCCTCCAGAGGTCACTGAGGGGCCCGCAACACATCAGGAAGGGCCGTTAGCAATAGGGACTACACCTGAACCGATGGCCACTGAACCAGGGGAGGGAAAACCCTCACTTTCTGGAGACTCACAGCTCCTGCTTGTCCAACCCCAGGTCCAACCTCAGCCCAACTCCCTGCAGCTGCAACCACCTCTGAGGCTCCCAGGACAGCAGCAGCAGCAGCAAGTTAACTTGCTTCACACAGCAAGTGGGGGCAGTCATGGGCAGCTCAGCAGTGGATCGTCTTCTGAGGCCTCAGCCATGCCCCACCTGCTGGCCCCACCCTCTGTTTCCTTAGGGGAGCAGCCTGGACACATGAGCCAGAACCTCTTGGGTTCCCAACATGCTCTTGCTCTAGAGCGGCCTATGCAAAGTAATGCAGGGCCACAGCTTCCCAAACCAGGACCTGTCCCCCAATCTGGGCAGGGCCTGCCTGGGGCTGGAGTCATGCCTACAGTGGGTCAGCTTCGAGCACAGCTCCAGGGAGTCCTGGCCAAGAACCCACAGCTGCGGCACTTGAGTCCTCAGCAGCAGCAGCAGCTACAGGCACTCCTCATGCAGCGGCAACTGCAGCAGAGTCAGACCGTCCGCCACACCCCGCCCTACCAGGAGCCTGGGACCCAGCCCTCTCCCCTCCAGGGCCTCCTAGGCCGCCAACCCCAACTTGGGGCCTTCCCTGCATCCCAGACTGGCCCCCTCCAGGAGCTAGGGGCAGGACCTCGACCTCAGGGCCCACCCCGGCTCTCCGCCCCACAAGGAGCCTTATTGACAGGACCAGTCCTTGGCCCTGTCCATCCCACCCCTCCACCATCCAGCCCCCAAGAGCCAAAGAGACCTTCCCCACAAGTACCTTCCCCCAGCTGCCAGCTCCCCTCCGAGGTCCAACTCACCCCCACCCAGCCAGGGACCCCAAAGCCCCAGGGGCCACCCTTGGAACTGCCTCCCGGGAGGGTCTCACCTGCTGCTGCCCAGCTTGTGGACACGTTCTTTGGCAAGGGGCTGGGACCTTGGGACCCCCCAGACAACTTGGCAGAAGCCCAGAAGCCAGAACAGAGCAGCTTGGTAGCTGGGCATCTGGAGCAGGTGAATGGGCAGCCAGTGTCTGAGCCGCCCCATCTCAGCATCAAGCAGGAGCCTCGGGACGAGCCATGTTCCCTGGGAGCCCCGGCAGTGAAGAGGGAGGCCAATGGGGAGCCAGTAGGGGCACCAGGTACCAGCAACCACCTCCTGCTGGCAGGCCCCCGCTCAGAGGCTGGGCATCTGCTCTTGCAGAAGCTTCTACGGGCAAAGAGTGTGCAGCTCAGCAGTGGGCGGGGGCCCGAGGGGCTGCGAGCTGAGATCAACGGGCACATTGACAGCAAGCTGGCTGGGTTGGAGCAGAAACTACAGGGTACTCCCAGCAACAAGGAGGTGAGTGCTCTCACCAGACTGGAGCAGAACACATGGGGCCTGGAGCCCGGGGGTGGAGTGAGCAGGTCTGGGTCCACCAGGAGAGGTGGGGGCTCTGACCGTGGGGGCACCTTTCACTGTGGGCTTATCCAACTTAGGATACAGCAGCAAGGAAGCCGTTGACCCCGAAGCCCAAGAGGGTACAGAAGGCAAGTGACAGGTTGGTGAGCTCCCGAAAGAAACTACGGAAGGAGGACGGGGTCAGGGCCGGCGAGGCCTTGCTGAAACAGCTGAAACAGGTGACTCCAGGAGCCAGCCCCCTGGTCCCATCCCAGGATCGGGGGGCACCCCGGCCCCTAGCTGTGCTGTGGTGGAGATGCAACTGCTGCAGGTTCACAGCCTTGTCTGTCTTGCCCCTCCTAGGAGCTCTCCCTGCTGCCCCTGATGGAGCCTACCATCACTGCCAATTTTAGCCTCTTTGCCCCCTTTGGCAGTGGCTGCCCAGTCAACGGGCAGTGTCAGCTGAGGGGGGCCTTTGGAAGTGGGGCGCTGCCTACTGGCCCTGACTACTATTCCCAGCTGCTCACCAAGGTCAGAAAAATGGCGACACCTTTGGGGATAATGAGGCTCTTGGGGGAGTAAGGGGAGGTGGGAGTAGCGTGGGGCCAGGAGATTACATCAGTCTCCCTATGCCATCTTGCGCACAACACCCCACCCCCAGAATAACCTGAGTAACCCGCCGACACCACCCTCGTCGCTGCCCCCCACCCCACCCCCATCGGTGCAGCAGAAGATGGTGAATGGCGTCACTCCATCTGAAGAGCTGGGGGAGCACCCCAAGGATGCTGCCTCTGCCCGGGAGACAGAAGGTACACTGAGAGGTAAGTTGAGTAGGGTGGGCCTTTCTTTCCCCAGTAGGATTTGGTGGCTGGAGTCCAAGCTAGTCAGTGTCCTGACTGAACAGTTTGAGGAATGCATATGCTGCATGATGTCCTGAGTGCTGATGTGACAGGATACCTG
>JAQZBX010017783.1:0-35247 GCA_029593785.1 Cabassous unicinctus | reverse complement strand
ATCCAGGTATTTTTTTGTTTTTATACACACACACACACACACACACACACACACACACACACACAGTTCTGCAGATGGGTGAAAAGAGAAAAAGAAGCCTAACCTGTACAGTCCAATCCAATCTCCTTTTATTCTAGAGGTCAGCTGGGGTCCTGTTTTCTCAAGTGTTTTCATAAATTCTTCTGGAAGGAACGGTCTTAACTGTGGTGGACTCTATAAAATAGGACATACGTATTTAAGAAATTAGAAATGGATATATTCACAGAAGTTAATTAGAGTTAGCAAACAAATAAGGTTTTATCTGCATATATTCATACCTTCCATGGAGAAATACTTTTCTGCAAAGGCATCAAGCTTGCCACATATCTTTCCTAAAACCAAGACAATTTTTTAAAAAAGTTAGATGTTATTACCTAGACAGTCTTCAAAACATTCAAACAGATCTAATTAAATAAAATGGGTTTCCAAGTTTTCCATCATATGCTCTTTTTTTTTTTTAGATTTATTTATTTTTACTTTTATCCATTTTTAACTACCCCCCTCCTCCGTTTTTACTGTTTTTGTGTCCATTCGCTGGTCAATTCTCTGTGTCTGTTTCCTGCCCTCTCTTCTCATCCTTCTCCTCCTGTCTTCACTGGGATTCAATCCTGGCAACCTCTGATGTGGGAGAGAGGCATTCTGCTACCTGCGCCACCTCATTTCCTGGTTTTTCGGGGTGTCTTGTCTTGGCTCTCCCTTTGTGTCAACTCTCCTGTTACGTCATCATCTTGCTGAGTTGCTTGGCGGGGCCTGGCCTGCCGGCATGCGGGGCCTGGCGGCCTGCGCACCTTCTATATTTTTCTCTATTTTACCGGAAGGTCCTGGGGATCGAACCCAGGTCCCTCCATACGGGAGACGGACGCCCAACCATTTGAGCCACATCTGTCCCCCTATCATATGCTCTTTCGATGGACATCAACAACTCTGTCACTCCCAACAGATAAAGCTAAATAAAGATTGAGTTTAGGATTCAAATTTTCAATAAAACTTACCTAAATCTTGGATAATCCAAGCAACTACATATTTTTCTTCATTTTAAAAACAATTTATTGAAGTATATCATTCATACATGATCATACATAAACAGTAAGTATGTAGTAAAAGTTGTGAACTTACAAAACAAACATGCGTAACAGCGTATAGTGCTCCCATTCATCACTCCACCACCAATACCTTGCATTGCTATGAAACACTTGTAACTAATTATGAAAAAGCATCCTCAAAGTATTACTACTAACTATAGTTTGCATCTTACATTTGGTGTATTTTCCCCCCAACCCACACTATTATTTTTTTGGTTCATAAACCATACAGTTTATCTAAAGTACACGATCAATGGCATTTGGTATAATCACCAAGTTATGCACTCACACTTCAATCAATATTAGAGCATTTTCATTGCTCCAAAAAGGAGGGAAAAAAAGCAAAAACAAGAACAAACCACTATCATACCCATGTTAATGCTACTAATTATAAATCCTATGATGTGCTTTCACCATTTCTATTCATTTTCAAAAAACTTTTTACCAATTCTGCACAGATTAAACCTTAGCTCTCCATTAGCACATTCTGTTCTCTGGTGACTTATAGTCTAGCTATTAACTCCCTGAGTTTGTTCATTTTATTTAGTTCATAATAGTGAAGTCATACAATATTTGTTCTTTTGTGCCTGGCTTGCTTCACTAAACATAATGTTCTCCAGGTTCACCCATGTTGTCACATGCCTCGTGCCTTCATTTCTTCTTACAGCTGAATAATATTCCATCATGTGTATATACCACAGTTTGTTTATCCATTTATCAGTTGATGGACACCCAGATTGTTTCTATCTTTTTTTTAAAAAAAGATTTATTTATTTATTTATTTATCCCCCCCGTGCTGCTTGTGCTTGCTGTGTCCATTTGCTGTGTGTCTTCTCCGTGTCTGCTTATCCTCCCCTTGCTGTGAGGTCCCGCTGCATCAGCCCCTCGCACCGCGTGGGCCGGCCTGCCCTCACAAGGAGGTCCCGGGAAACGAACCCGGGGCCTCACACATGGTAAACGGGGGCTCTATCGGTTGAGCCACACCCGCTTCCTGTTGTGAGAGCTTGCTGCATCAGCCCACTAGGCTGCGCGGGCGGGCCTGCCCTCACAAGGAGGCTCCGGGAAGCGAACCTGGGGCCTCCCACATGGTAAACAGGGGCTCTATCGACTGAGCCACTCCCGCTTCCCTGTTTCTATCTTTTGGCAACTGTAAATAATGTTGCTATGAACATCGGTGTGCAGATGTCTGTTTGAGTCACTGCTCTCAGTTCTTCTGGATATATACCTAGTAGTGGTATTACTGAGTCACATGGTAGATATATATCTAACTCTCTTAGGAACTGCCAAACTGACTTCCACAGTGGCTGTACCATTCTACATACCCACCAGTGAATAAGCATTCCTATCTTTCCACATCCTCTCCCACACTTGTAGTTTTCTGTTTTAACAGTGGCCATCTAGTAGGTGTGAAATGATATCACATTGTAGCTTTGATTTGCATTTCCCTAACAGCCAGTGATACTGAGCATTTTTGCATGTGTTTTTTTTGCCCTTTGTATTTCTTCTTTAGAAAAATGTCTCTTCAGGTCTTTTGCCCGTTTTTTAATTGGGTCTTTTGCCTTTTTATTGTTGAGTTGTAGTATCTCTTTATATATCATGGATATTAGACTCTTGTTGGATATGTGATTTCCAGATATTTTCTCCCATTGAGGAGGCTGCCTATTTACCCTCTTCTCACAAAGTCCTTTGAGGTGCAGAAGTGTTTAATTTTCAGGAGGTCCCATTTACCTATTTTTTCCTTTTGCTGCTCATGCTTTAGGTGTAAGGTTTAAGAGACGCCCACCTACTATAAGGTCTTGTAGATGTTTCCTTACATTATCTTCTAGGAGTTTTATGGTCCTAGCTTTTGTTTCAGTCTTTGATCCACTATGAGTTAATTTTTATATAAGGTGTGAGATAGGGGTCCTCTTTCATTCTTTTGGTTATGGATATCGAGTTCTACCAGAACATGGAACTATATTTTTTAAAAATATATTTTTATTACAGAAGTTGTAAACTTACAAAACAATCATTCACATGTGTAGAATTCCCATACAACACCACTTCACCAACACACCACACCATTGTGGAACAACTGTTACAGATTATGAGATAAAATCATCAGACTATTACCATTAACTATAGTCTATAGCGTATATTTGGCATATTTTTTCCCACACCCTTCTATTATTAACACAGTACATCTTTAGCATTGATGCAAGAACATTACAGTATTGCTGTTAAATATAGTCCAAAAGTTACATTAATTGTATTTTCCCCATGCTTCTCCACATTCCCAGCTCCCTGAAATAGTGACATATACCCATTCTAGTTCACAGAAGGCCATTCTTGCACTTGTACTATTAACCACAATTCTCATCCACCTCTGGGTTCTCTGTGTTATTCAGTCCCTAGATTATTCTCTAGATTTCTTTCAATTGACACTTACATCCCTAGACTACCTTTTTCAGCCACAATCCCATTTATAAACCCGCTGCTACTCACTATAATGTGTTACCATCATCTCCATCCATTTCCTCACATTTACTGTCAAGTTAATTAAAACTTCTGCATACAATAAACATCAGTACTCCTTCACAGCCCTCCTTTTATTTCCTAATAACCAATACTCTAGGTTTTAACTCCATGTGTTTAGTCTTCGTATTTAGTTCACATTAGTGAGACCATGCAATATTTGTCCTTTTGTATCTGGCTTATTTCACTTAGCATAATGTTTGCAGGCTTCATCCATGTTGTCATATGCGTCCCAATTTCATTTCTTCTTACTGCAGTAAGAAGTATATATACCACATTTTATTTATCCATTCATTGGTTGATGGTCACCTGGGTTGTTTACATCTTTTGGCAATTGTGAAAAATGCCGCTATGAACATCGGTGTGAACATGTCTGTTAATGTCACAGTTTTCAGTTCTTCTGGATATATTCCTAGTAGAGGAATTGCTGGATTGTATGACAGTTTGACAGTTCTATATTTAGCCTCCTGAGGAACCACCAACTGTCTTCCACAGAGGCTGCACCATTTTACAATCCCACTAACAGTGGAGGAGTGGAACTACATATTTTTTAATAATAATTACTTTAATGACTAAAATGTACAGAATATGTGCTCAACATTTTACATGATCTATTTTAGTTTTTGCAACCTTTCTATGTGCCACGGGTTATTGGGAAACTGAGGCTTCAAAAGTCTAAGTACCTTGCCCAAAGTCACAAAACTTGGAATTGAATTCAGGTCTACTTGACTTAAGACCATGCTCTTAAGTAGTACTATAAAATTCATTTACTTAAACAGATTTATATGGAACAAAATAATCAATATCCAGAGACCATGAAAGACTATTTCTTCCCAAAACTAACAGCAAAGTTCTCCAGATTGTCCCCATATAATGTCCAGAGATAGATTACTATACCGTAAAAGCTACATGAAATCTCTGTATGAGTCAGACTAGAACCACATGGTACTGCCTGAAACTGTGAAGTATCTTTAATATTTTACTTTGACACTCCATTGATTTTCTTAGAGTAAATCATATCATCTAGCCATTTAGTCCATAAATATTTACTAAGTGTTACCACATGGGAGACTGAGAAAATGAAAATGAACAAGACAGATATGGCTGGTATCATGACAGAGCTACAGTCTCATGGATATATCAAATTGCATCCAAAAAAACAGTATCATATTGTTAGTAGGAAATATACATGGAAGTATTAAATTGTAAACTGCATATATAAGACTGTTTTTACAAAATATAAATACAAATAAACTAAAGAGATGGAAACAGAATAGCAGCTATAATAGCAGCAGGGAAAGCATAGGGAGATTGAAAGGTGATGAGTTTTCTTTCTTTGTTTTTTGGTTATTATTATTATTGGAATAATGAAAATGCTTTAATAATGACTGGAGTGATGAATGCACAACTATGTGATTACACCAAATACCACTGATTGTACACTTTGGATGGATTTATGCTGTATTGATATGTATCAATAAAATTGATTTGTTAAAAAAATTGTAAAGGAGCACAATATATGCAACCTACTCTCATCTCAAAGGTTTAGGAAATAGATGATGGATACATAGATAGAATAATATAACAAATGTGGCAAAATGTTAAAAACTGGTAAATCTGGGTATCTGTGTAGGGGATATATTGGAGTTCTCTATGAAGTTCCAAGAAAAAAAGATTGTATCAGACAAGAAGTTTCAGGATAACCTTCCTTAAAGGTGCAAACTCTGATAATTACATATTTTCACAACAATGGAGAGTAAATTAGCCATATCTCTTGGATAAGGAAATTGAGGGTCAGAGAGAGGAAGTGACTTGCAAAAGTTACACAGTTCATAACAGAATAAGAATCCAGGTATCCTGCAAAAGGCTCTATTTTTCATTACTAAACACCTGAGAAGGCAAAACAAATGACTTAAGGTTTTGGTGGGTGAGAAAAACATTCATCTACTCTTCAATCAATCAATTAAGCAAATATATATTTGTTAACTTACTAATGGAATGATGAAGCTTTGTGTCAGTTCTAAAAAATAGCGTCGGAGAATAACACTCTGAGCTTCAGAAGGACGTTTTTGTTGCACACCCTTAAAAGAGGAAACAATGACAATCTATATAAAACAATGGGTAATATAGAATATAAGGGATATTTATTTTGAGGGGTATGTATAGATAATTATAAAACTTCTACTAATATGTAATTATATATTTATAATTGATATATAAAAAAACTAGAACCTCATCTTGAAGTAATCTGAAGTTAATTGTGCAATATCCTGTTAAAGAATCCTTAGAGCTCTTTAGTATAGTCTTTACCTTAGGAAACTTCATTCATTCCATACTTAAAAATATCAGGCCACAATGAAAACGATCTTTATATTTCATACTTGCTGTGTTAATACTATCCATGTCTTAAAAAAATGTTAACTATCCCCTGCTGTTTGAAATTAAACATGGTAGAGTTTATGACATTTTTACTCTACCTCCCAAGTTTCCAGGAAGACTAGCATTGGTTTGTAGCTGCAGCCCCAATATTCAAGCCCATAATTGCTGCTACTTTAGTCTCCTGATTTATATGAATCTTTGGTTCAAAAAAGAGACCCCACATCACATTATTTTACATAAAGCACAATTTTGCTTAACTGGATATTACACACCTGAACAAGGAAATTTAAAAGTTAATAATATGAGGAAGTAATTACCTTCTGTAACTGTTTTATGATCTCTTCATCTCTATTTAGATATGGCTTATAAGAAGTGTAAACTCCTAGGAAGTGAAGAGGAGAAAATAAGGTAACCAGAAAAACCTAAATACCCATGTATCAGTATATATTTAATAATTAATAAAAGCCAATACCAGGTTTAGAATCCAGAGTCTTTAGGTTCTTCAATTTTTTCACTTTAACCTGTTTGGGAATTTCACCTGAAGGAAACACCATAAAGATTCTTATAATTACTCTAATTTATATAGGCCACAAAATTGGAATTTTAAAAGATTAATCCACTTGTCTGTTTCCTTTATTACTTATCCAGGGATATTATAGTTAAAGCATTTTTCTTAGTATCACATAATAGTTAAGACTTCATTTCCGATACTTTGAAACTGAATAAAGGCAACAATGAATTATTAAAGCAGTAGAGAATTCATGCAAATTATAGAAAATAAAGTGCATACATGTCCTTTCACTAATATCTATCATTACTTAAATTTTTCCTTTTGTCACTCAAACTGTAATTTAAAGTCTATGAGCCAAAAATATCTAATTTAAAATTTATGTGCTAAATGTGAATGAAATATCCTTTAAGAATAAAAGGAATAGAAAGCAATTCCTAAGTATGCAGATACAGTCTTCAAAGGTTTCTTCCTGACACCTCCCAGAATTCTACTTTTGCAATGTCGAAACTTACACTGCCACCAGGTGGTGATACTGTGTGTCACAACCACAGGTCTGACCCAAAGATGGACAGGTCTGCTAAGTGGCTGCAGTGTTGAATAACTTGTGCAGTATTTGCACTGGCCTTGATCTACCGCTCAAGGGAAGCTACAACCTAAGCCACCCTTATAATAAACAGAAAAATGCTTTGAGATAAACACTTAAAAGTGTCATAAACATACTAAATTTAACAGAATTGATTTTTCTCTTCCTCTTCCCACCCTCCCATTCTCTGCATGAGGAGTAAGAGAACCTAAGAACTGAAAGACAATCTATATATTTTCTAACTCAAACTTCTAAATTTACAAAATATCTTTAAATAATTACGTAGATCAAACTGTGAACTGCAGTTATCTGTAGGGGTGGGGTGATAGGAACAGGGAGCATTTTCACGTGGAATCTTATATAATTTATATTGTTAAAAAAATGTAGGAGTATTATTACTTCAAGTTATTTCAAACATACAGAAAAGATGCAGAATAATAATCTATATTCTAAGTTTGTCAAATACTTTGATAATAACTTTAAACACACATTTGTTAAAGAAGTCAATATCACATATACATAGAATTATTTACTCATTCAATAAACATTAATAAATGCAAGAATACAGGTAATACAAGTAAAACAACTAATTCCTGATATCAAGAAGCTCACAGTCTAATGGGAAGGTAAGACAAATAAAAAGAAATGACGCTACAGAAGGATAAGGGCTAGGATAGATGCCTGAAAAAGGGGACTATAGAGACACAGAAGAGTGTCCTGGCCAAGGAGGAATGAGAAAATCATTAAGCATCCTAAACTATGTGACATTTAAAATCTTATAAGAGAAATTAAAAGTTACCACGGTAAAAGGAGGAAAGATCTTTTGGGTAAAGAACTAAACCCAGGAGCATAAAGACCAGTTTGCTTAACAAATTATAGACAATGCTAAGATATGGTCACCATTTACTGAATACTTTGTGTCAGTCTCTGGTCTAGGCACAACACACAAATTATCTCATTTAATCTTCACAATGAAAGTATGTTTTATCATCTCCATTCCACAGATGAAGAAACTAAGGCATGTACAAAACTGTACCAAATGTTTACTGCCATCTTCCATTCTGATGTGTCAATGTCCCACTGAGACAGGTAGTCAAATCTGCCATAACTTCACACAAAGGAGTAACTTGTCCAAGCACAGACAAATAACATGCTTATTAAGCTAAGATATGAAATGGGGCAGTCTAATTCCAGAGCCATCGCTCTTAAACACTAGACTATAGTGACAGGGAAAAAAGCGTATGCTGAAAGGAGCAATATATGAAGCTAGAGAGGTATTCAAGGGGCAAATCAAGAGGATTATAAAGATGTCTGACATATAGGGAAACTGAGAGATTGAAAACATGGGTGACTGAAAGCTGGATGATGAGAGTAAAATAACGATCAAATTTGTATTGACACGTTCACATTCACTCGAACAGCATCGAAGAGGTGGAGATGAAAGAGAAAAAAGATGAGAGGATGAATATACATTCTACTACTCTACAGTATACACACTGGGTAGAAATAGAACCTGAAGCAAGGTGTGCATAGCAGGGAAAGATGAGGAACAGAACATTTGGCCCTCTGTTGAGGAAACAAAGCAAAAGGGTTGTGGGACAAATAGTGTGAGAGGAGAGAGCTCAGAATCATTCAGGTTCTGGAATGTTTTTGATTGACTAGATCACATTTTGACTTTGTCAATTTATCTAATCTCATTAGTTCTGATGAGAATACCTCCCAACTTGAATCTTATCTTGTTTTTCTTTCCAGAGTTCGGGGTTGTCTAATATCACAGGATCTGTAAAACTATTTTTCCTCATTAAAATATAGAATACATATATTTTAAAGCAGTTTTATTGAGATATATTCACATACCATACAATTTATCCAAAATGTACAATCAATGGCTTTTAGTATAATCATAGTGCTGTGAAATCATCACCACAAAAAATGTTAGAATAATTTCATTACTCCAAAAAGAAAAACCCCATACCCCTTAGCAGTCATCTCTCAAATCCCTCTCTTTCCCCAGCCCTACATAACCACAAATCTAATTCCAACTTTATAAACTGATTTATATTTACATTTTATATCAATGGAATCATACAATATGCAGTATTTTGTGCCTGGGTTCTTTCACTTAGCACAATGGTTTTGTTTGTTTTTTGCCTGATACTAACATCTTGTAACAATAACATACATAACATTTTTCAGTTTCAAAGAAAAATCACATGAGGTTTTACTATGCTATACAGTCCCTTGTTCCATTTTTTAGCTTTCCTTTCAGTAATACACACGACCTTATTAGTCTTTCCCTTTCAACTGCTGCATACTAGTTACCAACACTATGATGTGCTTTCACCATTTCTATTCATTTCCAAAGACTTACAAACAACATTTTTACCAATTCTGCACAGATTAACCCTCAACTTTCCATACTCAAACCTCCTTCTATTTTCTGGTGACCTATATTCTAGTTATTAACTCCATGAGTTTACACAATATATTTAGATTATAATAGCACAATCATACAGTATTTTTTCTTTTGTATCTGGCTTGCTTCACTCAACATAATGTCCTTCAAGTTCATCCATGTTGGCATATGCTTCACAACTTTATTTCCCCTTACAGCTGCATAATATTCCATCATGTGTATACAACAAAATTTGATTATTCATTCATTGGTTAATGGACACCTGGATTGTTTCCATCTTTTGGCAATCATGAAAAATGCTGCTAGGAACATCAGTGTGCAGATGTTTGTTCATGTCACTGCTCTCAGTTCTTCTTGGTATACACCCAGTAGAAGCATTGCCAGGTCATGTGGAAAGTCTATATTCAACTTCTTTACGCACTGGCAAACAGTCCTCCACAGTGGCTGTACCATACTACACTCCCATCAACAATAAATAAGTATTCCTCTCTCTCAATATCCTTTCCAACACTTGTATTTTTCCAACCTTTTTTTTTTTTTTTACATTTGAATGATGCTTTATTCTTTAGTTCTACTTTAAAATATTCACCCTAATTCCCTTGTGTCCCTTTGTAATCAACCTCTCTCCCTATCTCCATCCCTGCAATCACTAAACTGTTGTATGTTTCTATAGTTTTGCCTTTTCCGGGTGTCATATAAACAAAAACATACAGAAAAAAAATCATATGGAATCACACAGGACCCAGAATACCCAAAACAATCCTGAACAAAGTTGGAGGCCTCACATTTCCCAATTCCAAAGCTATGATAAAGTTACAGTAATGAAAACTGCATGTTACTGGAATAAGGATAGACACACTCATCAATGGGATAGAATTGAGAGTCCAGAATTAAATCCATACATCTATGGCCAATTAAATTTTGACAAGGCTGATATAACCATTCAATGGGACACATGATTCTGGGATGAAAAACAAAAGGGGCCTCAAAGAAGTACCAAAGAAAAGTCTCTTTACCCAAATGAATCAAAGTAACTCCTTCCTTTGCTTCAACAGACAAGAGTCTGGAGCATTGATTTCAGAGTTGACCATGCTAAAGGATCCCAAAATTGCTGAAAAAGAGAGTTGTTCAAACGACCTACAGGGTGCCATTACCTGTGCAGGGATGGTGGGGGTTGTAGGTGAGGCCCAGTCTCAATCTGTGGAGCTGCACCAAAAACTCTCCAACTTTTTAATAGTGGCCATTCTAATGGGTGTGAAATGATAGCTCATTGTAGCTTTGATTTGCAAAATCAAAATGTTGAACACTTTTTCCATGTATTTTTTTTGCCATTTCTACTTCTTCTTTGGACAAAAGTCTATTCAAGTCTTCTGCCCATTTTTTAATTGGATCATTTGTCTTTTTTACTGTTGAGTTGTAGCATCTCTTTATATACAATGGATATTAAACCCTTATTGGATATGTGATTTCCAAATATTTTTTTCCCATTGAGTCAGCTGCCTTTTCACCCTTTTGACAAAGTCCATTGAGGTGCAAAAGTGTTTAATTTTGAGAAGGCTCCATTTATCCATATTTTCTTTTGTTGTGTGTGCTTTGGGTTTAAGATCCAAGAAACCATCACCTACCACAAGGTCTTTAAGATGTTTCCTTACATTTCCTTCTAGTAATTTTATGGTCCTGGCTTTTATATTTAGGTCTTTGATCCATTTTGAGTTGATTCCTGTATAAGGAGTGAGATAGGGGTCCCCTTTCATTCTTTGGGTTATGGATATCCAGTTCTCCTAGCACCATTTGTTGAAAAGACTGTTTTGTCCCAGTCATGTGGACCTGGTAGGTTTGTCAAAAGCCAGTTGGCAGGAGAGGTGAAGGGTTATTTCTGGACTCTCAATTCTATTTCTCTAATCAGTGTGTCCACCTTTATGCCAATACCATGCTGTTTTGTTTTTTTTTAAAGATTTATTTATTTCTTCCCACCCCCTCGTTGTTTGCACTTGCTGTGTACTGTGTCTTTAGGAGGCACCGGGAGCTAAACCTGGGACCTCCAATGTGGGAGTGAGGTGCCTAATCACTTGAGCCACCTCCATTCCCTGCTTTGTTATGTGTCTCATTATGTTTTTTCCTCTTGTGTCTCTTGTTGCATCATCTTGTTGTGTCAGCTTGCTGCACCTGCCTATTGCATAAGCGTGCTGCCTTGCTTGTTTTTTCAGGAGGCACTGGAAACCTCCTGCTTTGTTGTGTCTCTCATTATGTTTTTCTTCTTGTGTCTCTTGTTGCGTCATCTTGTTGTGTCAGCTTGCCATGCCTGCCCATCATACCAGTTTGCTGTCTTCTTTAGGAGGCACCAGGAGCTCAGTCACCTGAGACACATCCACTTCCCTATACCATGCTGTTTTGACCACTGTAGCTTTGTAGTATGTCTCAAGGTCAGGCAGTGAAAGTCCTCCTACATAGCTCTTCATTTTTAGAATACTTTTGACTATCCAGGTGAACTTTCCCTTCCAAATAAATTTGGTAATTGCCTTTTCTATTTGTGTAAAGTAGGCTGTTAGGGGCGGATGTGGCTCAAATGGTTGGGCGTCCGTCTGCCATATGGAGGGACCTGGGTTCGATCCCCGGGACCTCCCGGTAAAATAAAAATATATATAGAAGGCACATGGGCTGCCAGGCTCTGTGTGCCAGTGAGCCGCCAGGCCCTGGGAGCCATGCAGCAAGATGATGACGTAAAAGGAGAGAGACAAGATGAGATGCTCCGAAAACTCCGAAAACCAGGAGCCGAGGTGGCGCAGATGGCAGAACACCTCTCTCCTACATCGGAGGTCTCCAGGATTGAATCCTGGTGAAGACTGGAGGAGGAGGATGAGAAGAGATGAAACAGACACAGAGAACTGCCCAGTGAATGGACACAAAACAGCAAATGGGGAAGGGGGGGTTTAAAATGGATCAATTAAATAAATAAATCTATAAAACAATAAAAATAAATAAAAAAAAATAAAGTAGGCTGTTAAAAATTTGTTTGGGAATATATAGAATCTATAAATGAACTTGGGTAGGATTGACATCTTCACGATATTTAGTCTTCCAATCCATGAATGCGGAATGTCTTTCCATTTTTTAGGTCTTCTTTGATTTGTTTTTGCATTGTTTTGTAGTTTTCTGCATATAGGTCCTGTACTTTTTGGTTAAATTGAATCCTAGTATTTGAGTCTTTCTGACGCTATTGTAAATGGAATTTTTTTCCTCATTTCCTCCTCAGATTATTCAGTACTAGTGTACAGAAACATTACTTTTACGTGTTGATCTTATATCTTGCCACTTTGCTGAACTCATTTATTAGCTCAAATAGCTATGTCATAGACATTTCAGAATTTTCTAAATATAGGATAATGTCATCTGTGAATAGTGAGAGTTTTACTTCTTTTTTTCCTATTTGGATGCCTTTTATTTATTTTTATTGTCTAATTACTCAAGCTAGGACTTCTAGCACAATATTGAATAACAATGGTGACAGTGGGCATCCTTGTCTTGTTCCTTATCTTAAACGGAAAGCTTTCAACCTTTTCCCATTAAGCATGATATTGACTATGGGTTTTTCATATACAACCTTTGTCATAATGAGGAATTTTCCTTCTATTCGTATCTTTCCAAGTGTTTTTATTAAGAAAGGATGCTGGATTTTGTTGAATGTCTTTTCTGCATAGGTCAAGATGATCATGTGGTTTTTTTCCGTCAGTTTGTTAATGTGATGTATTACATTAATTGATTTTCTTATGTTGAACTACTCTTGCATATCAGGAATAAATCCCTCTTGGTCATGACGTATAATTCTTTTGATATGCTGTTGAATTCTATTTGCAAGTATTTTGTTCAGATTTTTTACATCTATGTTCATTAGAGAGATTGGTCTATAATTTTCTTTTCTTGTAGTGTCTTTATCCAGCTTTGGTATTAGGGTGCCATTGGTTTCATAAAATGTGTTGGGTAATTTTCCATCCTCTTCAACTTTTTGGAAGAGTTTAAACAGGATTGGTGTTAATTCTTCTCGAAATGCCTGGTAGAATTCATCTTTGAAGCCTGTTTGTCCTTCAAATATGAAGGTGAATTTAATATATTTGCAAATAAACAACACTAAGAGAATTTGTAAAAAAGAATCCGCTTTTGCAGAAAACATTAAAAGGAGGCTTACAGCCTGAAAGAACAAGACAGGAGACAGAGGTTGGAAGAGGGTGTAGAAGATAGGACTAGGAGAAAGGATAACCAAAAGAGTAAAAAGACAGATGACAATAAGATATGACATATGAAAGCCAAAGAATAAAATGGTGGAATAATGCATTTAGAATAATATCATTGAATGTGAATGGGTTAAATGCCCCAATCAAAAGATACAGGCTGACAGAATGGATAAAAAAACATGAGCCATCCATATGCTGCCTACAAGAGACTCACCTTAGACCCAGAGATACAAATCAGCTGCAAGTAAAAGGGTGAAAAAAGATACCCCATGCAAATAGTAACCAAATAACAGCTATACTAAAAATGAAATAACAAAAAAATCACAAATAAAAAGAAAAACAACAGGAAAAAAAAAAGAAGAAAAAAACAATAAAACAAACAAAAAAAAAACAAACAGCTATACTAATTAGTAGCTATACTAATATCAGACAAAAAAGTTATAAGAGATAAAGAAGACCACTGTATATTAATAAAAGGGACAATCCACCAGGAAAGAATAATAGTCATAAATATCTATGCACCTAACCAGGGTGTCACAAAATACATGAGACAAACTCTAGCAAAACTGAAGGGAAAAATAACAATAATATTTGGAGACTTCAAGGCACAACTCACATCCTTAGACAGAATATCAACAAGGAAACAGAACTTGAACAATATGATAAATGAGCTAGACCCAACAGACATATACAGAACATTGCATCCTAAATCAGTGTGTTATATACATTCTTCTCAAGTGCTCATGGATCTTTCTCAAGGATAGACCACATGTTGGGTCACTAAGCAGATCTCAATAAATATAAGAAGATTGAAATTATACAAAGCACCTTCTCGGATTATAATGGAATGAAGCTGGGAAATCAATAATAGATGGGAAAAGGGAAAATTAACAAATATGTGGAGGCTAAACAACATGCTCCTAAACAAACAATCAGTGGGTCAAAGAAGAAATTGTAAGAGAAATTAGTAAATATATTAAGATGAATGAATATGAGAACATAACTTATCATTCTTATGGGATACAGCGAAGACAGTGCTGAGAAGGAAATAGATAGCCCTATACATCTATATTAAAAAAGAAGAAAGAGCTAAAATCAAAGACCTAATTGAACACCTGGAGGAACTAGAAAATGAACAGCAAACCAATTGCAAAGCAATCAGAAGGAAAGAATAAAGATTAGAGCAGAAATAATTGAAACTGAGAACAATAACAACAAAAAGCCACAAGAGAAAAAAAAAATCAGCAAAAACAAAAGCTAGTTCTTTGAGAAGATCAGTAAAATTCATGAACACTTAGCTAGACTAAGAAAAAAAATAGAGAAGATGCAAATAAATAAAATCAGAAATGAAAAGGGAGAGGTTATAACTGGCCCCACAGAAATAAAGGGGATCATAAGAGGATATTATGAGAAACTGTATGCCAACAAAGCAGACAAACTAGATGAAATGGACAAATTCCTAGAAATGTACTAATAACCTACACTGCCCTGGTACAAGAAATACAGAACTCAACAAACCAATCACATTTAGAGATTGATTCAGTCATCAAAAAACTACCAACAAAGAAAAGCCCAGGACCAGATAGCTTTACAGGTGAATTCTACCAAGTACTTCAATAAGAATTAAGACCAATTCTGTTTAAACTCATATGAAGCACAAGAAAACATGGATGAACCTGGAGGACATTATGTAGAGTGATGCAAGCCAGACACAAAAGGACAAATACCGTATGATTGTGCTATTATAAACTAAATAAATATATTGTGTAAACTCATGGAGTTAATAACTAGAATATAGGTCACCAGTTAATAGAATGAGGGTAGAGAATGGAAAGCTGAGGGTTAATTTGTGCAGAATTGGTAAAAAGGTTGTAAATCTTTAGAAATGAATGGAAATAGTGAAAGCACATCATAGTGTCTGTAACTAGCAGTGCTATTATATGGGCATGACAATGTTTGAAAGGGAAAGTCTAAGGACATGTACATTACAAGAAGGAAAACTAAAAAATGTAACATGGGACTGTGTAAGATAGTGAAACCTCATGTGAAATATGAATATGGGTAATATTGCATATATATAAGACCATTTTTACAAAATATAAATATAAATAAACTAGAAAGCCAGATCAGAATAGTAGTTATGTATGGCAGGGAAGCATAGAAAGATTAAGAAGTAATGAGTTTGTTTTTTTGTTTTTTTTTATTATTATTATTAGAATAATAAAAATGCTCTAATAATGACTGGCGTGATAATGCACAACTACATGATTATACCAAATAGCATTGATGGTATAATTTGGATGGATTGTATGCTTTATTAATATGTATCAATAAAACATGTCAAAAAAAAAAAAGAGAGAGAGAGAGGAAGCCTGGATGTAGTGAGAGAAGCTGGAAGTCAGAGAAAGCCACAGGAAGGGACCAAAGACATTTCCATGTGATAGAGGCAGAGGTACAAGTCAAGTAATCCCAAGATTGTAGCAAGACATCACCATAATGCTATGGACTTCAGGCAGAAAGCAGGTCCTTGCAGACACCTTGATTTGGGACTTAAGGACTCCAGCACCATGAACCGTGTTTTGCTGTCTAAGCAAAACAAAACAAAAAAAACCCCAAAAACAAAAAACCTGGCAGAAACTGTCTGAATCAACTATTTTGAAACTCTGTAGTCTAGTGGAATAATGTGAAGCATCCAGGGAAGAGATGGAGGAAGAGGCAAATAAAATGTGTTAAGAACAGTGAATTTCATCCTCCTTGTAGTGGCTACAATCCTCCATCCTCCAGCCCAAATGCAAGTAGCAGTGGGGACTGCAGCCATGGCTCCTGGTGGCAGCTTGCACCAGGATGGGCTATAAGGACCTAGTCCTCTATCTGGGGTTGTATGGTCTGATTGCTGATCACTGCTTTTTTCATCTGGGGGACTGGCTCTGAGGGTGACATTGTTCCAGTTCCCTTCAGGCAAAAGTGGCAACGGAGTCTTTAAGAGGTAGTACGTACTTTCTTTTCCATTCTTTTTCCATTCCCCATTTGGGAGCAAAAATAGCTTGGAAAAGCCATAGATTGACAGTTCCAGCCCTCAACAATAATAACAATAAAACATCTAGTTATCTCAGCAGTGGGAGAACTAGATTTCCAGTTATAACCACATAATACTCAAAATATTCAGTTCTCTCTCTCTCTTTTGTCTTTTTCTTTTTTTGTCTTTAGGAGGTAACAGGAATTGAACGCAGGACTTTGTACATATGAAGCAAGCACTCAACCACTAAGCTATATCCACTCCCTCCAGTTCTCAAAAAATATTACAAAATACAACCAGGAAAGTACAGTCCACTCACAGGAAAAAAAAAAAATTAGCCAGAAACCACATCAGCTCATATATTGGAACTATTAGCCAAACATTTTAAATCAACTGTCTTAAACATGTTCAATGAGCTAAATGAATCCATGTACAAAGAACTAAAGGAAATTAGGAAAACACTGTCTAAACAAAATAAAGAGATGGAAAAATTACATAAATGAACCAAACAGAAATTTGGGAGCTGCAAAGAAGTTTCAGAGCTGCAAAGTACAGTAATTGAAATGAAAAAGTCATTAGATGATTCAGAAGCAGATTTGAATAGGGAGAAGAAAGGATCAGCGAACCTGAAGACAAGACAATTGAAATTATCCAGTGTGAGAAGCAGAAAGAAGAATGAATGAGAGAAAAATGAACAGAGCCTAAGGGACCTGTGGGATACCATCAAGCATTACCATCATAGCCTCACTGGAGTCACAGAAGAACAAAAGAGAGAGAAAGAGGCAGGAAAAGTATTTGAAGAAATAATAGCTGGACATTTCCCAAATCTACTGAGAGACGTGAATATACACATCCAAGAAGCTCAAATAACTCCAAGCATGATAGATTCTAAGAGCCCTAAACCAAGACACATTATATCAAAATTGTCAAAATCCAAGGACAAAGAGAGGATTTTGAAAGCAGCAAGAGAGAAGCGACTTTTCACACACAAGGGATCACCAATAAGATTAACAGTGGCTTTCTTATCAGAAACCATGGAGGCCTGAAGACAGTGGGGTGACACCTTTGAAACTCTTAAAGAAAAAATAAAAACTGTCAACCAAGAATTCTATATCTGGAAAAAATAATCTTTCAAAAATGAAAGATAAATCAAGACATGTACCAATAAAACAAAAGGTGAGAGCGTTCATTATCAGGAGACCTGCCCTTCAAGAAATGCTAAAGGGAGTCCTTCAGGCTGAAACAAAAAGACGGTAAACCAGGAATTCCTAGGGCCATGTGTGTGTACCCAAGATAAAAAGTATGAACAAAAAGGACCAGGGAGGCTCCTACACTTTGGCATTGAGCTACTGGTCAAATTCACTGTATGGCTGAGTAAACTCTGAAAGAGAACACTTTCACAGGCTAATCTGCAAGGTGTTGTGTTTTTTTTTTAATTTCCTTTTTTTGTTGTTGTTGTTAAAGCCTAGTTTTCAAGGCAAGCTCTGTCATAACACTAGGTGGATACAAGCTTAAGAAACAGGCACCTCAGAATCTAAATTCCAACAACACATTAAAATATCAAACTGTCCATCTTTCCACAAAAGACTACAAAACATAAAAAACAAACAAAAAAAACAGGCACTGATGGCCCAGGCAAAGGAGAAGATTAAAGCAATAAAAACATGAACGCGGAGGACAAGATCTAGACATATCAAACAGACTTAAAAAAAAAAAAAAAGGTCCTAAATAAGCTCAAAGAGATCAACGAAAACATGGTCAAAGGACTAAATGAAATCAGGAAAATGACTGATGAATGCAAAGAGAGTATCAATAGAGAGATGGAAATTATGAAAAGGAACCAAACAGAGCTGAAGACCACAGTAACAAAAATTGTAAATTCCCTAAAGGGTGGTTCAGCAGCAAATTGGAGCAGGCAGAAGAAAAGATCAATGAACTTGAAGATAAGACAAATGAAACCATTCCGTCTGAGGAACAGAAAGAAAAAAGAATGAAGAAAAGTGACCAGAGCCCAAAAAACCTGTGGGATACCATCAAGAGTACCAAAATATGCATTATGGTAGTCCAAGAAAGAGAAAAAAGAGAAAAAGGACAGAGAGAATAACTGAAGAAATAAAGGCTGACAACATCCCAAATTTAATGAAAGAGATGAATATATATATCAAAGAAGCTCAATAAACTCCAAACAGGGTAAATCCATATAGACCCAAATATAACATATTATAATCAAACTATCAAATGTCTAAGATGCCTAAGATAAAGAGAGAATTCTGAAAGCTGCAAAAGGGACACAACAGGTCATGTATATGGGAGCCTCAATAAGATTAAGTGCCGAGCTCTTATCAGAAACCATGGAGAAAAGAATGTAGTGGAATGCCATATTTAAAGTACAGAAATGAAAAAACTGCCAACCAAGAATTATATATCTGGCAAAACTGTATTTAAAAATTGAGGGAGAGAGTAAGATATTCCCAGATAAACAAAAGCTGAGGGACTTCATCACCATTTGATCAGCCCTATAAGAAATGTTAATGGGCGTTCTTCAATTGAAAGGAAAGGACACTAGACAGTTGACTGAGGCCACATGAAGAAATACAGATGTCTGTTAAAGATAATGACATGGGTAAACACAAATACCACTACTATAGTAGTTTTGGTTTGTAACTCCACTTTTTACTTTATACAGGCTCTAGAAGGCAAATGTATAAAATGTAATGATAAATTATGGTTGTGCACTCATAATGTATAGATATGCAATTTTTGACAAGAACTACATAAAGGTGGTGGTGGTGGAGGAGTTTAGGAACACAGTTTGCGTATGTTATTGAAGTTAAGTTGGTATCAAAGCAAACAAGATTGCTATAGACTTAGGATGTTAAATTTAAGCACCATAGTAACCACAAAGAAAATATCAGAAAATATATAAACTCATAGAGACAGAAGTTACTAGGGGTGGGGGGCAGGCATAACGGAGAGTTAATGAAAATAAGCATACGTTTTCTTTTTGGGATGAAGGTAAAGTTCTAGTAATAGATGGTAGTAAGGGTACTGCAACATTGTAAACCTGAATAATCCCACTGAATGGTATGCTTGGGAGGGAATGGGATGAAAAGATTAATGTTGTATATATGTTTCCACAATTTAAAAAAAGAAAGAAAAACTAAAGAGATAATGGCAATTAAATGCAATACATAATACTAGATGGGATCTAGGAGAACAGGCTCAAAAGTACATTATTGGGTCATGTAAAAAATTGGCATATAGAATGTAAGCTTTATATAAATGCTAAATTTCCCGAACTTGGTAACAGCACTTAAATTGATAACATAAGTGAATATCCTTGTTGTTAGGAAATGTACACGGAAGTATTACGTGTTCAAGGAATCTGCTTTCAAATGTTCAGAAGATAGATAGCTGATAGACAGATTGATAGAATGATACAGCACATGTGGCAAAAAGTTAAAATTGGTAGATCTGGGTATATGGGGAGGTAGGGCTAAGTTGCAATTCTCCTATGGAGTAATATTTTTGCAACTGTCCTGCAAGTTTGAAATTACTTCAAAATGAATAGTTTAAAGAAAAATAATGAACAGTATTCTATTATATTGCATATGTCTAGATTAGTAGGACAAAACCATTAAGGTAAATGTCAATATTAAATTAAGATTTTTTTAAAAAAACTTCTCATACCTAAGACTCTGGTGACTGCTGTGCTTTAAACTATTATCAATAATCAGATCACTAAATGCAATGGCGGTGGGACCAGAACATTTATAAAGTGCCATGTGTCAGGCATTGTATTTAATCCTTCCAAAAGACAAAGAATGTGAGGTTTAAAGAGGTTATTCTGCCTAAGATAACACAGCTCTGACTGCCGGGGTAAATCTCTTTGCTCTTTTCACTGTCATAAGGCTTCTAAGGATTCCAGAATAAGACTGGAGATGTACTCTTTGTCTCTAATATGTCTATATAGATTTATGTGTATAGCAGAAGGGATATCTTATAAAATAATCATATTATTAAATAACATTTTAGAAATAACTATGTGAACCAGAAGGAAAATCTTTTTAAAAACAATCATAAAGTTAAAAAAATATTTTAGATGTCAACTATTTCAGTGGAAAATTCGTGATTGTCTAATGAGGGAAATCAGAGGTACCGTTAAATTGTCATCTATGTTAATGAAACTTTCAATCTCAGAATTCATTTATTCATTTAATAAACATTAAACTTCTACCATGAGAAAGGTATGAAATTATATGAGATATACATAAAATTATGAGATATAAATATATTTGTGTCTTTTTCTCCAGAAAAGCACAACCTTTTTACCACTCCCTTAATCTATACCAGTGCAACAGAGAACGGTAATGCTGTTTTTGAGACCTAGCTGAGAATTAGAGCTTTCTATAAGGTTTTACTCAAGAAGTGTTGGAAATTCCTATTTTATTGGACTAATGCAGACACAAACAGTAGCTCAAATTTTTGAGGTTTCATTTTGTTATAATTCATTCAGTGTTTTTAACACTCTAAGTACATTTTTTGGTACGTGTACATGCTAGGTTACACATTTAAGAAACTGCATATGTCAGTAGAAGGTTATGCCCAAAAGCCCGTATTCAGAGTGCCTTAAAGAAGGTAGCCATCAACATAATTAAAAAGTAACCAAGGGATGAAAACAAAGAAGAAATAAACCTGCTCAGCCACATTATACTCTAAAACAGAACACCAAGTTTATACTTTACCTGGAGGCTTAAGGTCTCCTATTCGAATAATGTGTGGCCAGTGCTGGAGTGTTTTAGCAAAAAAAGGGTTGGTTACTCCTAATATGACTGAGGGCCTATATAAAAATAAAACAAAACAAAAACAAAGTGAGAAAAAGATGAGTGCTCCATCAGTGGAGAATAGTTCACAATTTCTTTTGCGTGAACAATAAATAGATTATCTTTTCCTTCCTTCATTCATTCAATGTAATATTTATCAACATATTATGTGCCAAGCACCATGTTTAACTCTAGGCATATAAAGATGAAAAGACATGGTCCTTCCAACAGCACACACATACCCAATTTTGATGCCAGAAATTAGAAGAGAGTAAAGATGGTATAAATGTACAATAATCACAAAGGAGACCTATGTCTACCAGGGGCTTGTAACACAGCTTCACTAAAGAGATGACATTTGCACAAAGGCATGAAATATGAGTAGAAGTTTTTTTTGTCAAGTGGATAAAAGGGGTAAGGGTGATGCAGGAAACACAAACGGTATGTGCAAAGCAATGAAATGAGATCATAGTCTATTTGTGGAACTACAAATAATTCAGCACTCCTGAACCACAAAGTGGGAAGGATGAATAGTCAGAAATGAGAACAGATGGACAGATGCTGACCAGATCATTAAGCATCAAGTTAATATGCTAAAAAATTTAGATGTTATCTTGTAGGCAAAAGGAAGCTGCTAGAGAAAAAAGGGGAGGAATGCCACATGAATGAAAACATGCTCATTAGATCACTCTGGGGGAAGTTTGGAAGATTCCATACAAGGAGGGAGGGGACTGGGCAAAAGGCAGCAAGGAGATATGAGAAAGACTAGAGGAAGTAAGAGTAGAAAGGGAGCTATGGAGAGAAGATAACAAGCATTATGAGAGATATTTAGTATGCTGCACTGACAGAATTTGGTAAAACGATTGGAGACATGTTAAGAAGGAAAAACTTATGACAACTCAGGTTTTTGATAACCAAGTGAGTAGTACTACTAGTCATGACAATAGGAAGAGGCATGAGTTTAGGGTAGAGAAGAGGGAAGAAAAAATAATTCATTTTAAACATGTTTCGTTTGAGAGACTATTAAGATGTCCAGGTAGCAATGTGCTTTAAAAACAAAACAAAACGAAACAAAAAAACCTGACAAACTAGATATATAGCGCTAGACCTCACAGAAATCTGAGGTAGGAATATATATTTCAGTCATCAATATATGGTTGTTTACAGAAGCCATGAGTATAAATAAGAATGCACAGAAAGAATTAGCCTGAAATCAGAACCATGAACACACATTACTGGAGAACACCAGCATTTATGGGGTGGCAGAGAAATAGAAGCCTGCAAAGGAGAAGAGACACACTGCCAGACAGCCAGGAGGGAGGGGCATCAAGGATTAAAATACACCCAGAGTTAACAGGTTAAATGTTATAAAAGAGGGCAGGTAGGAAAAATAGGACAAAAATCTGCTCAATGGATCAAGCAATGAGAAGTGTCTTGATGACTTTGGCAAAAACAACTTCAGTGAAAATGGGGAAGTCAACCTGCAGTAGACTGAGAAGCAACCAGGAAACCAAAAGTAGCGTGAGTGAATGGAGATTTTGTTGTTGTTGTTCTAGAAGTTTAGCTACGAAAAGACATAAAGGTGGCGAGCAAGAGGGCAGGAGCTAAAAGGGAAAGGTGAAGATTATTTTTTTCACATATACAGACTGGGAAGATTTTGCATATTTACATGCTAAATCAATGAAGAGGCAGAAGGAAAAGGAAGTTATAGAAGTGAGAAGAGATTATTTTTGCAGCAAGCAATCCTAAGGTAAGGTAAGAAGATAGAATTGAAATTACAGTCAGATGGCTATTAATGACAAAACAGCTTCAATTAAGAAATAAAATCACTCAAAGAAAAAAGATACTGAATATTGAAACCTGAAATTATTGCCAACAGTTCCCCGAAACTTCCTTTATAAAATCAATCTACCTACAAGTTTGAAATTTAAATTAAATTTTAGATTAATTACCAAAAATAATTGTATATAACTTTAGTTATAAACCCGATCAATAAAAGTTACTCTGTTTACTCACGGTGCTTGAGTACGAGTAGTATATTCTTTGAATTCACTATCATGAATTGTGAAATAGGGTCGGAAATCACTGTAGTATTTTAGTGGAGAAATACAGCTGTGGAGCAGGAAGATATGTAAAACAAGATTATAAAAGTTAAAGCCTCTACTCAATAACTATAAAGGTTTTTATACAACCAGTATGTACTCAATGTACAAATTTATCTATTTCAATAAATAGTAAACATATTTCAGAAAACTAGAAAAACAGATAGAAATACACAATGTGGAATGGCATACTGAAAGAATGCTGGGTTTGGGGCAGAAGACAGGATAGAATTCTGACTCTACCATTCATTAGCTACATGCTTTGGATTACCCACTGACCATTCACACAGCCAATATTTATCAAGCATCAACATGTAAGTGAATATGAAGATGCTCAGTGTAGGAAACAATAAAAACATGGTTCCAGCCATCATAAAGGCTGCATCAATTTTCTTGCCAATGAAAGGGTGCTATAATGAGTACTATCTTTTTGCAGGATTGTTGTGTGAATCAAATGCAATAATATATGTGGAAACATATCACAGAAAGGAAAGTGCTGCACAAGTCACCATCCGGAACAAAATATACTCACCCAACGAGTGCCAGTACAGTTTCTGACGACTCCAGTGGTGATGGTGCCATGACTACGAGTGGCTCTCCCAACAGCACCAGCTCCCAAAGCATCTGACTATGTAGGAAAACTGGGCAGAAACACCTGGAAGGTATTTACACAGTAGAAATATCTTGTTTATCCAATTTTGTTTAAGTTCCTATATAAACTTTCTAAAAGCTCCACATTATATACACATTCACAAATGTTTGTACCTTGATCTGATATGCAAATTTATTTAGAATATGATTGGTAGCAACAGACATAAGTTCCTTTGATCCATGTAAAAATGTACATAGATTTGACTCTGTTCCAATTTTTACAAAATGTGATTTGCACTTCTACTCTAAATATTTTGAAGGACACAAGATTAATTTTCCAAAGGATGTTTACTGGACATACTTAATTTAAAAGCTGAGGTTTTCAATATTAAAGAATGATTAAGATAAATCACAAGAGGGAATACTAACACCAAACTACACTTATTTCCTGGCAAGATTCTTCTACTTCAGAAATACTGCATATTTTTATAGCAGCCCTGGAATAAGGAGGGGGGGGGGCTGTCAAGACTCCACAATGCCCATACATTACTAAGCCTCAGACACTGGGCAACTCTTACTTATTTAGTAATTTCCTCCTGATATGGTCATACATTTTTTAGTAGATTACACATAGAAGGAAAAACACATATATTTATATAAATCATAACCAATCACCCTAGACAAAAACTATCCCCTCCTAAAACACACAAAGAAAAAACTAAAAAAACAAAACAAAACATTTAAGTGTAAAAATATGCAATAATTGGTGAAATGGAAATTAGGGAGAGTTAATTTTGACTATTCAAAGGCAAAAAGACAAAAGTGAAGGAAGTGCAAAACCAAAAGCAGTTCAAGATAAGACAAGGTAGTTCTTCCTCTTCCTCCTCCTCTCCCTCCCAGACAATTTAATTCTAAAACAGAACAAGGTTGGCATCACAGCCAACTCAGCCAGAAGGGAAAGGGAGCCATTTTGGTCCAGAGCAGGATATTGGGAGCCTGTGTGAGGCAAGTTGGGTGTCAATATAGTGGCCTGCTATGGATCTGTTAGAGCTCAAACATGGCGAGAAGAGCGTCCATGTGGGGCTGGTCTGGCTTAAGGTGACAGGACACAGCCCGGGCAGCATGAGGAAGGTGACCCCATGGAGGGGCAACCTGATGCGGAATGTCAGAACCAGAGTGGGGTGAGGAAGTTGTCCATGGGTGGGAACATCTGCATAAAGTATCAAAGGAGAGGGACAAGGGGATCCCCATAAAGAGGTGGCCTTGAGGAGAATGTAGGAACACAAGTGGAGTAAGGAAGGCATTCATGTGGGAGTCGGCCTGGTGTGGTAAGTCAGGGCCCCAGCAGGGTGAGAACGGTATCCACATAGAGAGGTGGCCTGGTGGGAGATGTAAGAGCCTGAATGGAGGAGAAGGGTATCCAGATGGAGGTCAAACCACAGTAGGGAGTTAAGAGCCTGAGCAGGGTGAGGAGGAATCCATGCAGAAGGGAAGCCAGGTGTGGGGTGTCAGAGCAGGAGCGGGATAGGAAGGCATTTGCACAGGCAAGAAGCTTACAGCACACTGGTGTCTAACAGGGGGACTGATCAAATAAGTTAATAAATTAAGAATAATAGTAGGCAGTTCCGAAGTCAAAAGAGGGAAATTCAGATACAGAAAGGTGGAAGAAAACTATATGAGCTTTCTTGTGTTGGACCAGAGAAGTACCGGTGTGACTTTAAGGCTTTTAATAAATAGAATATAGAAACAAATATATATGTGAAAATATATATGTGATATATTTTATAGAGGTGTGTATATACTTAAGCATTTAAATATATATATATATATTTTTTCTACCACCACCCCCAGCTCTACCATTAAGAGGGCCTAAAAGCAATGATACCCCAAAAGGAATGAGCACACTAGTGCCCATATCTGGTTTCAATATCCTACCCTCCACTAAAAAGAACCAAGCCTTCTTAAAGAAATAGCTGATTTCAGGACTGGGGCAAAGAAAATATAAGCTAAGCCTAGAACCCAAAAGAACAGAAAACATATATCCACGTAAATATGTGTACATGAATGTCCATCGCCACATAATTCATAATAGCAAAAAAGTAGGGAAAAAAACAAATGTCCATCAGTGGAGGAATGGATAATCAGAATGTGGTATATCCATAATATGGAATATTATTCAGTCAAAAAGGGAATGAAGTACTGATTCATGCTATAACATGGATGGATCTTGAAAGAAGGCAGGAACAAAAAGGCGTAAATTATATGGCTTCATTTATATAAAATGTCCAGAATACATAAATCAATAGAAACAGAAAGGAAATTAGTGGTTGCAGAGGGTGACGAGGAGAGAAAATATGAGGTCACTGCTAATTGTTACAGGGTTACATTTTGGGGTGATGAAATGTTCTAGAATTAGATGTTATAAATGGTTGGACAACATTATGACTATATTAAAAACCACTGAATTGTATACTTTAAAAGGATGAATATTATGGTAGGTGAATTATGGCTTCAATTTTATAATTAAAAAAAAAAAAGCTAGTCCAAAACAACTTATGGCAGACAGCAAGACAGTATTCAAAGAATAAAAAAGATATGTTAAAAAATAAAATAAAATAAAACACAGAAGCCAGCTGTAGCCGTTGGGCAATTTAATGTAATTATGAATTCCAAAAATATAATTGGATCATGCTTGTAAACTGATCTGTTAATCTGGGCATGATTAAGTTATGATTAGGGCGTTGACTGGGCCATGTCAGTAGGGCGTTGAGCCCCATCCCTTGGTGGGTGGGGGAAGAAATTATAAAAGACATCACAAAGAACGGAGTTGCAGCAGTTTTTGAGAAGCAGTTCTGAAGTTGGAGTTTTGATGCTGGAGTTTTGATATTGGAGAGAAGGCCCCAGGAGAAGAGAAGTGAGCCGTTCACCTGATAGTCTACAGCTGACCTTGTGGAGGAAACAGGAGCTAAGCCCGGAGAGAAATGCAGCCCCAGGAAGAGAGGAACCCCAGAAGCCTGAACCCTGGCAAACGTTGGCAGCTGTCTTGCTCCAACACATGGCAATGGACTTTGGTGAGAGAAGAAACTTAATGCTTTATGGCCTGGTATCTGTGGACTTCTACCCCAAATAAATACCCTTTATAAAGACCAACCCATTTTTGGTATTTCACATTAGCACCCCTTTGGCTGACTGCTACAGAATTTGGTACCGAGGAGTGGGGAAGTGCTTTTGCATATACCAAAATGTTGGAACAGTTTTATAAATGGGTAAGGGATATTTTTTTGAGGAACTGTGAAATGCTTGATGGAAAAGGCCGAGATCACTTTGAAGAAACTGTTGATCGCAATATGGACACTAAGGAGTCTTTTTATGATGCCTTGGAAGTAAATGATGAAACTATTATTGGAAACTGGAGGGAAGGTGATCCATGTTTTAAAGTTGCAAAGATCTTAGCAAGATTAATTCCTGGTGTTATATGGAAGACAGAATTTGGAAATGGCGAACCTGAGCATTTAGCTGAAGTACTTTCCAAAGTAAACCCAGAGAATGTGGCTTGGCTTCTCCTTGCAGCTTATAGCAAAATACTAGATGAGTGAAATACACTAAGGACTGAACTTTTGGGCATAAAGAAAACAGAAACTGATTCTGGAACTTCCAAGTTTCTGGAAATCAAATTCCCAGATGAAAATGCCCCATTTGGAGACTTTACTAAACTTGGAATTTGTAAATCAGAATTGAAGATGCAGTTATCTCGGAAAGACTTGTGGAAAGTCTTACTGTCTGATGGCTTGGACCCCTGCTTCCTGCATGCTAAACCAACAAAGTTTTTGAGAGAGCTGTATGAACAAAACCACTGTCAGCTTGGACAAAAGAGGACATGGAAAGGAGAGATTGAAAGAGAATCAGCTTTAAGAAGAAAACCATGGAAGCAGAGATCTGGAATTAAGACATCTCCTTGGGCCAAGAGAGGAGCCCCACCCATGTGTACAGAGAGGATGAGTTTGCCCTTGCAGTTGAAGAGGGTCGATGTTCCTACCCGATGTTCTGGGGGAGTTTTGCCACCCCAGGGTGCAGAGACGGTGGAGCACATTCCTCAAAGATTAGGGCGGTTAAGGTCAACACCCCATAGGTCTGAGAGGGGTGTACCTGTCCCCCATGGATTAGAGAAGGCCAGGAAGTCAAACCATTGCTCTGAGAGGGTTGCACCTGTATGCCAAAGGTTAGAGAAGGCCAGGTAGTCAGCTCGTTGCTCTGAGAGGGTTGAACCTGTATGCCAAAGGTTAGGGGGAATGTTGTCTTCACCTCACTACTACGGGGGCTAAGACTCTAACCCAAAGATTGGGTAAGGTGTGGCTATCACCCCAACAGTCTTGGAGGTTGAGGTCCAGAGCTTGGACACCCAGATGCTTGATGAGGGTGGAACCAAGAAAGTGGCCACTGGGCAAGCCTGTGGAAAGGATGGATCCCCATGTGGCCCCAAGAAGAATCCATCGTCTTAAGAATGACTCTCAGACTTTGAAATCGAATGGAGGATGCCCTGCAGGTTTACTGAACTGTAGAGAATCCATGACTCATGTTTAACATCCCAATTTCTACTTATGATAATGAAAATGTTTATCCTTTGTCTTTCCATTTGTGTATTGGAAGCAGTTAAATGGTTTTTTAAGTTTCAGAGGTCTATAGCAGACGGGATTTTGCCTGAAGACAAACTGTATTTCTTTAAACTGATTATGATATGATTTTGTACCCGAATTGTTACTGATTTAAGGTTTTTTGAATATTGTAATGTATTTTTGGAATTCAGAGGGTGGAGTGTAGCCTAAAGGAAGTTCAAACTGGGGACAATTTGAACATCAAAACAGACAATGCTAAACAACCAATGGGTCAAAGAAGAAATCACAAAGGGAAATTAGGAAATTTATTGATGCAAATAATGAAAATAGAACATATCAAAAACTCATGCACTACAGCAAAGGAAGTACTGAGGGGAATATTTACATCTCTAAATACTGATATTAAAAAAGAAGAAAGATTTCAAATCAGTGACCTAACCTCACACGTGGAGGAAAAGGGAAAGAGCAAACTAAACCCACAGTTAGCAGAAGGAAGGAAGGAACAAAGACTAGAGCAGAAATAAATGAAATAGAAAATAGAAAACAAATTGAGAGGATCAACAAAATCAAAAGTTGGTTCTTTGAAAAGATCAATAAAACTCAACAAACCTTTAGCTAGACTGTTGTAGTGTGGAGCTATATGTACCACCAGAAAAACTTGTTCTTAAATATAATCCATTCTTGTGGGTGTGAGCCCATTGTAAGCAGTATCTTTTGATGAGGTTACTTCAGTTAAGGTATGTGGACCGGCTCAAATTCAGTGGTTTTTAATAGAGTTTTGTTTTTTTTTTCAAAAGATTTATTTATTTCTCCTCCCACCTCCCTTGTTGTTTTGTGCTCACTGTCTGCTCTCTGTGTGTTCTTCTGTGTCTGCTTGATTTCTCTTTAGGCGGCACCAGGAACCAATCCTGGAACCTTCCGGAGTGAGAGAGAGGCTGCTCAATCTCTTGCGCCACCTCAGCTCCCTGATCTGCTGCATCTCTCATTGTCTCTCTTCTGTGTCTCTTTTTGTTGCATCATCTTGCTGTACCAGCTCTCTGCGTCAGCCAGCACTCCACGTGGCCCGCACGGGCCAGCTCTCCGCTCGGGCCAGCTCGCCACACGGGCCAGCTTGCTTTTCACCAGGAGATCCTGGGAAACGAACCCTGGACCTCCCATATGGGAGACAGGAGCCCAATCACTTGAGCCACATCCACTTCCCCAGGATGGGCCTATTACTGGAGCCCTTTATCAATGGATTGAATTCAGACATGAGAGACAAAAAGACACAGGAAGAAAGAAGCTGAAACAGAAGAGAAGGAAGAGACCAGGAGACACCACCATGTGCCTTACCATGTGACAGAGGGATCAAGGATCACCAGCAGCCAGCTGCAGAACACTACAGTCTTCCAGGAAAAAAGCATCGCCTTGATGATGCCTTGATTTGGACATTTTTCCGGCCTCAAAACCATGAGTAAATAAATTCCTACTGTTTAAGCCAAACCATTTCATGGTATTTTCTTAAGCAGCCTAAGAAACTAAAACACAGCATGACAAAGAAAAAAAGAGGGCGCAAATAATAAATATCAGGGAAAAAACGAAGACATAACTAATGACCTTACAGACATAAATAAGAGAATACTGTGAACAATTGAACAACTATATGCTAACAAATTAGATAACCTTGATGAAATGGAAAATTCTCAGAAACATTCAATTTACTTAAACTGAATCAAGAAGAAAGAGACATTGTATCGGCAATCAAACATCTCCCAACAAAGAAAAGGACAGCACCAGATGGCTTCACTGGTGAATTTTAAAAAATACTCAAAGAAGAAATGACACAAATCCTGCTCAAAAATCTCCCAAAAAGTTGAAAAGTTCCTAGTTCATCCTAATTCCAATGACAGATAAGATTATCACAAGAAAATTACAGACCAATATCCCATATGAATGTAGATGCAAACATCCTTAACAAAATACTAATAAACCAAATCCAACAGAATATTAAAAGAATTTTACACCACAATCAAGTTGGATTTATGCCAGGAACACATAATGAAATAATGCATGTAATATGCCACATTAATAGACTGAAGGAAAAAAAACACACAAAAGATCATCTAAAGTGACGCAAAAGGCATTTGATAAAATCCATCACTACTTCTTTATAAAAACTAAGAGGGGAGTGGATGTGGCTCAAGCAGTTGCGCGCCTGCCTCCTACGTGGGAGGTCCTGGCTTTGGTTGCCGGTGCTTCCTAAAGAAGACAAACAAACAACAAGCAGAGAAAAAGAAAAAACAACAAGCAGACAACACGCAAAAAACAACAACAAGCAAACAACGAGCAAACAACGCGCAAAAACAAACAAGCAGGGAGCGGATGTAGCTCAAGCAGTTGCACACCCACCTCCCACATGAGAGGTCCCGAGTTCAGTTCCTGGTGCCTCCTAAAGAAAAAACAAACAGATGACGAGCAAACAACGGGGAGGGGGGGACGAGCAGACAATGAGCAAAACAACGAGCAAACAGACAAGGGAGCCATCTCAAGGGGGGTGAAAAACTCAGAAAAGCAAGAATATAAGGAAACTTCCTCAACATGATACAGGGCATTTATGAAAAACCCACAGCTAACATCATACTTCATACTGAAGCAGTGAAAGCCTCCCTGTAAGGCCAGGAAAGAGACAATGATATGTATTTTCATCATTGCTATTAATAACTGTGCTGGAAATTCTAGCCAGGCAATTAGGCAAGAAAAAGAAAGACAAGGCATCAAAATTGGAAAGGAAGAAGTAAAACTTTCCCTTTTTGAAGATGACATGACCCTATGAAGAGAAAATCCTGAAAAATCCACACAAAAGCTACTAGAGCTAAACAAATTCAGCAAAGAGGTGAGGCACAAGACCAAAACTCAAAAATCAGGGGTGGGAATGAATGTGGCTCAAGCGGTTGAGTGTCTCCTTCTCACATGGGAGGTTCCGGGTTCAGTTCCCTGTGCTTCCTAAAAACAAAAGAACAAACACCAAGCAAACAAATGAAAAAAACAACTCAGGGGAGCTGTGATTGAGCACCAGCTTCACACATAAGAGTTCCTGGGTTCAATCCCTGGCCCCAGTACCTAAAAAAAAAAAAAATTAGGGGTGTTGGGAGCAGATGTGGCTTAAACAGTTGAGTGCCTGCTTCCCACATGGGAGGTTCCAGGTTTGGTTCCCTAAAAACAAAACGAAACAAAAACAACAAGCAAACAAACAAAAGAACCAACTTAGGAAGCGGATGTGGTTCAAGTGATTGGGCTCCTGCCTACCACATGGGAGGTCCCGGGTTCAGTTCCCGGTGCCTCCTGGAGATGATGAGCAGGACGACGGGCTGGTGCGGCGAGCTGATGCAACAAGATGACACAAAGAGGAAACACAACGAGAGAGACAGCAAAGCAGGGAGCAGAGGTGACTCAAGCGATTGAGCACCTCTCTCCCATGAGAGGTTCCAGGTTCCGTTTCCAGTGTCTCCTAAAGAGAAGACAAGGAGACACAGAGAGCACACAGCGAATGGACACAGAGAGCAAACAGCGAGCGTAAACTTCGATGGGGGGAATAAATAAATAAAATAAATCTTAAAAAAAAAAAAAAAGGGGGGGATTTTGAGTGACATCATCAACATGGCAATAAAAGGACAAATCCCATTTGCTAGGAACTCTGGAGAAGGAGGACTCCACAAATGCTAAATAGAAGAAAAAGAAAAAGAAACATCATAATAAGGTAAAAGATTTACGTCCAAGACCCAACAGTCGTGACCCCTCCCCTTCACTCAGTGCCGTACATCTTAAGAGTAACACAGAGGCAGCATGGCCTGGATATCTCCAGGTGCAGATATAAACTATACAGCCACTCACAGGAGTGAGTTAGAACCCCACTCATATGCAAATATAGGGACCCAAGTTTGCAGACTCTCTGGGCAAGATACCCTAATAGGGAAGAAACTGGAGGCAGAGAAACTGGAGGCACAGGAAAGAAAAAAAAAAAAAAGAGGAAAACAGAATTGCTGTGAGAAAGGATGCGTCCCAGAACTAAAAAGAGTAATGAAAAGGAGACACTAAAGGAGGAATAAAATTTAAACCAATTATAGGAGGTGTGGAGAAAATTCTGCACAAAAATAAACAGAACAAATCAAGATTTCTGAAGAAGGAACAAAGGACAGGAAATGGCCTTCTGGAGGAAAAACAAATGCACACAAAAGGGCAATCTTAAAATTGCACTGCATATCCAGGGCAAGAATCAGGTGCAGGAGAGCTGAAAAACTTAAACCTGAGCTAGTTAAAGTTTAACATGAACAGTTAAACATGAGCTACCCTAAAGGAACAGAATAAGTTGGACCAAGTGTCAAAGAAGAACCTTAAAACAAAGCCAATCACCAATAAAACCATAGGCAAGAGGGAGAATCTGACCTTCAGAGGTAACCCATAAAAATAATCAGATGCCTAGACATCAGCAAAAAATTAAAAGCCATACTAAGGAACAAGAAGATGTAGCACAGTCAAGTGAACATATTAAAGAAGAACTTTGTATTGCTTATACAAAGATCATATGGAAAAGGAAGGGAAAGCAAGAGAAGAAACAGCTGAATATCACCTATGGCTTTCAGGAAGCTGAAAAGAAGCACCAGATTTTGTTTCCAGATGCAAATAAACAGCATGAAATGGAAATCCAGATGTATCAAGAAAAACTGACTTCTAAAGAAGGATATCCCAGCTCAAAGAAGTTGGAGATAGACCTGTAAAAGTTCAGTTAAGAGGAAATCAGTAATTCTTTGAAAGCTACCAGTCAGATTTTAGAAGAACTGAAGAAAACCAAGATGGACAATATAAAATATGTAGATCAGTTGAAACAGGAAAATGAACAAGCCCAGAGTAAAATAAAGCTGCTGATTAAATCCTATAAACAGCTGGAAGAAGAAAAGGAAATGTTACAGAAAGAGCTATCTCATATTGAAGCTGCATAGGAGAAGAAAAAACAGGTACGGTTGTAGATGCTAAGGTAGATGAATTAATGACTGAGATGAAAGAACTGAAAGAAACTCTTGAAGAAAAAAAACAAGAGGCAGATGAATACTTGGATAACTACTGTTCCCTCCTTATAAACCTTGAGAAGTTAAAGATAACCAAAGAGATATTAGAAATACAAGCTGCTTGTCCGAGTTCTCAACAATCTAAACAAAATCTCTGAAGTTCTCCTTTGCCAAATTCAGTTGTTCCAAGACCTTCTCCAAGCCTTTCCTGATTGAAAAGAATTTCTCAACGGGCCAAAATAAAGTTTCAGGCAAGAGGCAAAGGACCATTCCGGAGAGTGATGGGGGATCAACACCTCCTACACCAGAGACATTTTCTAAAAAGAGTAGGAAAGTGGTCAAAAGTGTTATTCACCCTGAAGACGACGAGGAAGACACTGAGTTTTAGCCAAAGGGACTCCCAGGAGTTGTAAAGAAAGGAAAGACAAGTCCATATGTCCTGCAGAGAACAACCATGCCCACCAGAACCAGCCCCCGCCTTGCTGCACAGAAGTTAGCACCATCCCCCCTAATTCTGGACAAAGGAAATCTTACTGAGACCTCAAAACCAATAGCTGGTGGCATCAGATCACAAAAGAGCCCAGCAAATTCAGGTGCCACTGTTTGAGAATCCACAATGAGATCTCTCTCAGTCAATAGCCCTCCAGAAAGAAGTTCAGCTGACAGCTCCAGAGAGGGCCTGAGCGCCAAGCAAAGCCAACTTGTTCCCAGCCCAGAAGCTGGATTCGAGCCCAGGAACAGCAAGAACTGTAGGGTCCAATACAAGAGACTCTTACCTTGTATATCAGGACCAGACCCCTGGAAAATGGCAGTAGTTGAATAGATAATAGTGTACCTGCAGGGACTTTACTTTAGTCAGGGAGCACTTTCTCGGTGGGGTGAAAACTCCTTATAAATCTGGAAATCCCATGTGTAAGTACTGGAAAGATTTATATTCCTCTCTCATAAAGCTTTCTGGAAAATGTTACAATTAAATGGTAAGCACTATATAACAACAACAAAAAAAACCCAACCAAACAAACAAAAAATACACAATTTCAGATGAGACATAGATTCTGGATCAATTAATCAAAGAACTTCAAACAAATTTCCCAAGTCAATTGGAGGAAATGAAGTAAAATATGGATAGAAATAAAAAAATGGTAGATAAAGAGTTTAAGGATATTAAGAAGACAATGTGTAAACATAATGAAGAATTTGAAAGTTTATAAAGTAATGTAGGGAGCAGATGTAGCTCAAGTGGTTGAGTGCCTGCTTTTCATGTATGAGGTTCTGGATTCCATCCCCAGAACCTCTTAAAAAAAAAA
>JAQZBX010017782.1:0-35254 GCA_029593785.1 Cabassous unicinctus | reverse complement strand
GGGGGGGGGGGGGGGGTGGCAGGGGAGCAGAGGAGAAGACCTTGCACCACCAGGGCCTTGCAGGGCGGGAGACACTGTGACATTGTCTGGTCGCCTGGCCTGTGTTTTTTAAAGATCTTGTTGGCTGTGCATGTAAGCTGGATTGAGGCCAGGTCGGGGCCCCAGGGAGGGAGTGCTCGCAGGCCTCCCGTTGAGCCCTGGCAGCCTCTAGGACCAGCGAGGTGATGGTGGCGGTGGAGGGAGGTAATCAGGTTTAAAAGAGGCTGAATCTCCAGGCCTGGTGGTTACAGGTGGGGAGCGGTATAAGAGGAGGAGGAGTCCAAGCAGCTCTGGGTCCCTGGCCTGGCCACTGAGCCCAGGGGGTGACGCTCACGGAGTTTTGCAGACAGGGTGCCATGGGGCACCCAGAAAGAGGTGTCCAGCTGGGCTCAGAAAAGCAGGGGTCCCCAGGCACTTGATGTGAGGTCCCTAGGCACTGCTGGCTGGGCGGGGCCCCAGGAGGACAGCCATGAGCAGGCAGTACCAGGAAGGGCTTAGCCATGCTCCAAGCAGCACCAGAGGCCGGGGTGGAGGTGGCCATGGTGGTGGCAGCCAGCTGGTCAGCCAGTGCCTACGTATGACTTTCCAGGACGGAGCCCTGCCTGGACCCCCAGCTTCCCATGAGATGCCAATGTCTTCCTTCATGCAAGGAGGGAGGGTCCAGGCCTCGCTCTGACCCTTCTCTGGGTTCATCTCCTCCACCTCCATCCCCCATCTAACCTACACCCTGGGTGCACTGGGTGCCAAAGGCTCTTTCCTTATAATGTTAGTAACTGCTAGTAAAAGAGACTAGAAATAACCATGACTTAAAGAAGACAGGAGGTGGTTTTTTTCTCCCGTTAAAGAATGTCAGAGGCAGATGGTCCAGGGTTGTTACAGTGACTCAGTGGTCTTCAGGGACACAGGTTCCTTCTGTCTTTCTGCTCCTTCATTTTTTACATATGGCTTCCACCACAATGTTTCTTCATGGCACAAAATAACTGCCACAGCTCCAACCATCACTTGCATGCTACAGATAAGCAGGGGAAAGGGGTGGAGAGCAAAAAGGGAAGGGGTGAACAGTCTGACCCCTCTTAAGGAGCGCTCCTAGCAGTTATACTCAACTTCTGTTTATACCTCATTCACTACCCCTGCCTTCAAAGGAGCCTGGGTAATGCAGTCTTTTGGCTGGGTATCTTACCTCCCAAAATAAAATTGGCATTCTTTACTAAAACAGAATGTGAGAACAGGGGCTAGCCAGCAATCTCCACCACACGCTCCCATTTTGCCGGGTGGATACAGTTCTAGCTTCCCTGCCTTCAGGCCTGGGCTCACCCCGCCGTGGTGGTTATCACAGCATCCATCCGTGCTCTGGCCGCCTCTCCATGTCCGCGCACCCAGCTCTGAATCTCGTCGTGTAGACGGCATGAGCGGAGCGTGTGAGGCCCAGCCCAGGGCCCCGTACAGGGCAGGGACCCAGCCAGCGCCGGCTCCCTCCCTAGGCAGATGTGGGACCCAGGGCAGCATGACCTTGTCCTCTCTGGCGCTTTCTAAGCCCCGAAGCCTAACTCCCATTTAGTGAGAATTGATTTGGGGTGGGAGGCAGCTGGGACCTGCCACATGCTCTCTGGGATCGATGGGTAGGCGGGCATTTAGCCCACCTCCCTGGCCAGTGAGGGACGAGTGGCCCTGACCCTCTGCGAGGACCCAGGGTTTCCTGCCCCAGTGGGAGGAGAGGAGTGGGGTCAGTGCGGCACTCCTGGGGAGGCCTGACGTTGGACTGGCTAGGGAGGATGCTCTCGGGGCCGGGGTCGCAGGCCTGGGACCCTGACCCCGCCAGCCCTGGGCAGGGTGAGCACGGCTCACGCACGGAGGGAGCTCCCAGAAAGGACACATGCAGAGAGGTCCTTCAGAGCTGCAAGCCAGGCCCCAGCTCAGGTGGGAACACGGGGGGCCAGGCCTCTCGCCCCTCTTGGGCACCCCCTGGCCTGCTTTCTACCCTGGAGTCCCCAGGCTTGGACAGCAGAGCCACTGTGGCCCCCCTCACCCTCCTGGGCCACCGGCGGGCAGCCAGGCTGTCCTTCTCCAGGTTTCTGGATGAGGTCAGTGCCAGGGTGCTGGACCCTGGGACCCTGGAGGCCTTCCGGGGACCAAGGGGCTGCAGCCTGGAGCCCTCCCCAGGAGAGCAGGACCCAGGCCCAGCCCAGGAGCCCCTCTTTGGAACTGCAGCCCCAGATGCGAAGGCCCAGGCCCCAAGACCCCAGTGTTCCTTGGAGGCAACAGATGAGGCTGGAAGCAGAGTGGGCCCAGGCCCGGCCAGGGAGACCAGCGGCCCTCACAGGGGCAGCGGCCAGCCAGGAAGCCGAACCGCCTCCCCCCAGAGGCCTCCAGGCCCGGTGAGTCCATCCCCAGCCGTCAGTCCAGCAGGCAGCTGGGCAGAGTTCCACTGGGGCCCCTTCCCTCATCCACCCTGTCCTTCCCCTTCCCCTGTCATGTGGCCTTCCCCACAGGTCCTGCTGATCCCTGGGAGTTCCCTCATCACATCTCTTTATAATATCTGCATCGTAACCAGGGCTGAAAACCTTAAGCGCCAAAAGAATGAATCTCTAAGGTGAAATTCCTGGCTCGGGGGCAGGCAGAGTATTTCTGGAGTAAACAATAATGATAGCAATAATAATATCACTCCGTTTGCGGGGTCCTTGGCGGTACCCCACAGGGCTTTCCTCTCGTTGTCCCTTTATACTGTTGATCACTCCCCAGCCGTGGAAAGGCATAATGGCCGTGCTTTCTCCCGGCCCCGTCACGGCAGGCAGCATCCCGACGGCCTCCTCCACAAGGGCTGGGGATCTGGGACCCCACCCCTCTGCGCTCTGTGCTCTGCACACCTACGCAGACGTCACTCTGGAGACCGCCCGGCCCAGGGGGGTCTCCGGGATGCCCCGGCCTCTGGGGGCTCCTCGCACATTCCTCCCAGGCCTGCAAGGCGGCACAGTGGCCCAGGAAGCTGTCGGGGCCCCGCAGTGGGCACTGGGGGCAGGGGGGCCTGTCCTGGGGCCTGGCTGCGCCTGGAGGGGCTGGCATCGGCTCCATGGAGCAAGAGGCGGGCACGAGCCCCAGCAGGCGGGGCTGGGCCTTGCCTGGCATTCGAGGTCCCCTCTGCTCCCCACCGGGCCAGGCCATGACTCAGACCACCCCACCCCACAGTCATTCACATAAAGGAGCCCCCTCCCTGGGGCTCTCGGCTCCAGCCTGGCGTCAGAGCTTCACAACGAGCCTGCTGGAGTTGTCCAGGCAGTGCCGCTACCCTGCTCGGGGAGCTCGGCTTCCTCTGTGGAGCGGGGACTTGAGATAATGGGTGAAGCAGCCCAGCGCACAGTAGGAATTCAGTCACGGGGGCGATGATGGTGATGATGATTTAGTCACCACCTACTGTGTGCCTCCTGCCTTCTGACCTGGACAAGGCTGTTCAGGGCGGACCGTCGACTTCCAGTGCGCTTCCTGGAAACCTTTCCTCATGGGGCGATGCCTGGGGCTCCACCGCGAACTGCTCCTGGGGAGAGGTACTGGCTGGCGCAGGGGCCGTGGGGGGCCCTGCTCTCCCCTTCCTCGCCCAGCAAACAGGAGGCCCCCGTAGAGGTCGCTCTGGGCCAGCCTTTCCCTGAGAACAGAGGGGCCAGAAGAAGAGAGCGGGAAGCCTGGGGTCAAGAGCACGGGAGGAGAGGTGGGCTGCGGGCTCCAAAACCCCTGGGTGGGCTTAGGGCAAGACCCCCTGATGCCAGGCCCCGAAGTCCCTGGCACTGGTGTCGGTGCCTGTCTGAGGGGCTGGAGCAAGTCGAGCCACCTCTCAGGGCCTGTGCCCCCGTCTGTAGGGAACGCTTAGGTGTGGCTGGGGTCTTTCCTGAGGGGCCCTCCAAGGTGCCTCTGGAGGGGGCAGCTGCTTCCCAGCTCCCCTGACTGTTGCCACGTGGGAATGTGGGCCGGAGTTGCCAGATCTTCCAAATTTTTAGGAAGCCAAAAATATGGATTTTAAAATGTAAACTCTCCCAGTTTTCAAATGTTGGCTCCAAGGTTGGGAAAAAACCCACCTCGTGCAGACCAAATAGAGCATGCCAGGGGACCAGATTCAGCAGAGGAGGCCAGTCTGCAGCCACCGTCCTAGTCAAGCTGCACCAGAGCCCAGCTGGGGAAACTGAGGCCCTGCCTGACGTCACAGACCCTGGCCGTGCAGAATCCAGGTGCTGGGCATAGGCGATCGGGTGTTCTGGAACCCTCTGCTGGGGAGAGACACTCTCTGGACCCATCAGGGAACAGCCCCAAGCCAGGGCCTGGGTTCCGGTCCCCTGGGAAAGAGGCTGCCCCTCCCCATTTGAGCAAGTAAGGCCAAGAAAGCCTGCCGGCTCCCTTTGGGGTTTCCACTGGAGGGGCGGTGACAGCCCCACTGCGTGCCCGGTGCTGGGCGAGGCCCTGGGGGGGCTGGAGGGCTCAAGGCCCGTTCTCAGCCCACCCCTCCTCCGGGACACAGCCTGTGATGCGGCCGACCCCTCCCTCCTCCTGAAGCACCCCAGGAGACTCCCCAGCCCCTGCCCCCCACCTCTCCTCCTACCTCCCTGGCCACTGGGGGCGCCCTCCTGGGGCCTCTCCTCTCCCCACCTACCCTCACCCCTGGGCGATCTTGTCCTCGCTGAGGCTGACCACTGCCAGGCTCCCAGCTGCAGCCAGACCCTGAACGCCATCTCCTCCCACCCCCAGCCGGCTTCGCCCATCATCGTCCCCTTCTCAATGGAGGCTGCCCCCCACTTCTAATTACTCAGGCCAAAGTCCTGGTGTCATCTCTGGCAGTGCTCTTTCTTCCGTGCCCACCTCACCTGTCACCGCTCCCACCTCCACCACTCCCCCTCCCCCGTCCACTCTCACCTGGGCTCCCTATGCGCCCTGCCCCCCACCCGTGGTGCATTGCCACACCAGCCCAAGCCATGCGCTTTGCCAGGGGGTGCTCCTCTGTTCAACCCCCCAGGGCCCCCTGAACTGGCCCTGCTCCCCACTGGTGACCAGGATGCTCCCAAACACCATGCACCCCGACTTGGGGCCCGCCTGCCCACAGGCTTCCCCAGGACTCACCTCCTCTGGGTGTTTGCTCACATTTCACCTTGACCTCCCTGTTCACCACTGCCCCACCCCCATCCTTCCAGCTTTAACTTCTCCCTGGTCCCAGGAGACAAATCCCCATTGGATACACGAGAGGTTTACTTATTTCTCCTCTGCATTGTCTGTCTCCCTCCACTGGGATTTCAGCACTGCAAGGGCAAGGACTTCTGTCTTGTTCACTGTGGCATCCCCCAGAGCAGGGCCTAGCACACGGCAAATGTTTGTTGAATGACTGAAAGAAGGCAGAGAGTGATAGAAACATTTTAGGAAGGGGTCCCCCTGAATGATTAGAATTAAAAGCCAGAGCCTTTTGCCAGCCCCTCCCTGAGCCTCTTTGTCACTCACATGCCTTTTGAGGTTGGGTTTTCCATCTCTCTTCATATGCAAATGAGGCTCAGAGAGGTTGAGAGATTTGCCTGAGCTCACACAGCTGCATAGGAGGCCCGAGTTGCCATCAGTGGACAGTGGGTGGCCCTGTGGTGTCCAGGCCTGGGGCTCCCAAGATCTCTCCTCCCCCAGCCTCATCCCTGCCCTCCATGCTCAGCTTGTTTCCTCCTCGGGGCAGGGGGCGCCACTGGGGGCAGGGGTCTGAGAGGCAAGTTGGAGGCAGAGCTGGGACCAGACCCAGGCCCCTGTGTCCCAGGCATGACCATTGGCCCCTGGCAGGCCCCTCCCCCAACATGGACTCTCTCTCCTTCTCTCAGTGGTTTCGGGGATCGGCAGGATTTAGGGGGAACTGGACTGCAAGGTGACCAGACCAGATGGTCCAGTAGCAGGACTTACAGACATGCTCATGGTGGCCAGAGCAGGGCTGACCCACACATGCAGGGGGAGGGTCAGAGGCTGTGCTGGGCACGGGGGGCGGTCCACAGGTGCCCTGTGCAGCTCACAGGGGCAGGTTTCAGGAAGGGACGCCGGTGGGAGCAGGCAGAGGCTGCTCGGGGTGGGGGCCACGGGTGCTGCTGGCCATGGCTGTCTGCTTGTGGGAGGCCTGCCTGGCGTGGACTAGGTGCCCCACAGAAACTAGGGGAATGACAGAAGAGCCTCCAAGTCCCGCTTCCACGGGAAATGGGGCAGGGCTGGACGGCCGCGGGCTAGGGGGCTGGCTGGTGTCAGGGGACTGCAGGGTGGGGCACTGAGCCGGAGATCTGCACACAGATGGAGGGACAGAGAGGGCCTGTCTCTGGGCGTCACTTCCACTCCGGGGAGCCCAGGGGCAGAGGCAAATTACAAACAACCAGTCCAAAGAGGGGGCCTGAAGTCACCAAAGACAGGGTGTGATACTGGGGTGGGGTGGGGCATTCTAGACACAGTGGTCAGGGACACCTCCCTGAGGACACCGTCTGTGGAAGGGGCCAGCCTGCAAAGCTCTGGGATGGAGCACTCTAGACAAACAGAGCAGTGCAAAGGCCCTGAGGCAGGAGGGAGCTGGTGAGCCTGGGTCAGAAAGGCAGACAAGGGGCAAGTGGGAGTGGGGGCAGTCAGGTCCTGAGGAGTTAGACCGAGGCCAGGGCAGTATTTACGAACCCCTTGCCGAGGCCAGGCTGGCGGCATGGGGGTCACCCTCCTCTCACCTCTTGGGAGCACCTACTGTGCGCCAGTTGCCGTGCTCAGGGGCCACGGAGAGGATGGCAGCTATGGGAAGGTGACGAGCCCAGGCCCCGCATCACCACACAAACACATGCAAACTTCTGGAGTCTCTGCCATTGCATCCACGAAATGGGTGGTAATTCCCAGCTTGCCACGTGGCTGGGAGGATTCCATGGAATCGTCTCCCATGACAGGAGGAAGGCTGCCCTGGAAACCGAGCCGTGGAGAGGATGGTGGGGGGACCCTGACGCGGCTTGGCCCTGGCCCACTGAAGCTCTGGCAGGTGGCAGGTGGGGAGGAGCTCAGGTGATCCCTCGGGGTCTGTGGAGGGGACGGCTTTCCATGGGGGACCGGGATGGGCAAAGCCAATGGCAGGTGAGCTGGGGCCCAGGTGCATGGCATTACCCAGTTTGGCCAAAAAGTAGAGCTGGTGTGGAAAGCGTTAGGAAGCAAAGGTGGCTCTCTCCGTTGTGGAGAGCATGTCTCTGGCCTGTGGGTCCGGAGGGGCCAAGAAGGGATTTAGGGTGGACAGTGACAGAGGCAGAGGTGTGTGGCCGGAAGAGGCAGCGGGCAGCAAGTGTGAGTGGACTGAAGGGCCAGTGCCCAGAGAGAGATGGGCTGGCCCTCTGAGAGCACCAGTGTGCCCAGGCTGGCACCTGTGCCAGGAGGGCGCAGGTATCCCACTCACCTGGGGGTCCCCAGGGACCCTGAGGGTGGATCCTACCCCACATTTCATGGGGGGCTAAGAGGGGTTTCCCTGCACATGCCACAGGTCCCTCACCTTGTCACCCCATCCGCCTCGCCCTCCTCCCCTCCCAGGGAGGCACCAGGGCCAGCTGTCACCAGCCTGAGAGCCAGGCAGCGCCCACCGTCCTCCGCTCACCCCCGCGTCAGGCAGGCTCAGCTGGCCCTGGCCTCAGTTTCCTCATCCATCAAAAGGGCACCACGGGAACACCCCAAGCCCTGTGGTTACTAACCTGCAGAGTCAAGACCCCCAGGCGCAGCACCCCCGCCGGGTTCCCTGCTCCCTGACCTCACACGGCATGTTGCATATGTGTGCAGTTTTGTGGCACTTTCCCCAGGCAAGGCACCAGGCTGTCCTCAGGACACAGAGCCAGGAAGACCCAGGCCCTTCCCTCCTCAGGGAGAGCACATCCAGTGTGAGGGTCCAGCTGGGGAGTGGGGGCGGGGCTTCACGGAGGGCTGCATGGAGGAGGCAGCCTTTCAGGTGAGGGCTGTGCTTACCCTGCAGGCCCTGGGTTGGGGAAAATTTGAGGAGTCCTGGTAGGAGCAAGAGGGGCTGCTGGGGCATCTTCCGCCTGCTGTCTCCCACCCCGCCCACCCCCCAAACCCCCCGGTCACCAGGGCAGCTTAGCAGTCTCTGCAGAGGCCCTTCTGGGGCCCTCCCAGCCGCCTTTAGAAGAGCCGAAACATTCGATGTAAATGATCAATGCTAGATTTTTAAAATTAAATTTTAATAGATTCTTATTAATTTTAGACAAACTCCCTGGCAGGTGGTTTGCTGTGAGTGATTGAGGCAACTAGGGACCTGCGAGCGTGTCCCCAGCCTCTGCGGACTGGGGTCTGGGTCTGGCAGTCCCCTTCAACTCTCTGAGCCTTGATTCCCTGCCCTGTAAAATGGGGGTGAATGCTTCCCTGGAATTGGGGCAAATGACAAGTGTTTCAGAGATGTAAGTGGGTGTTATTATTTTGTCCTTTTGCCTAGGGTGGACTCCTGGGGCCTGGAGGAGGCTTGGCTTGTCCAGCGTTAGCCCCTGGAGGGTGGGGCTCACCTCCTTTGCGGTCCCTTCCCCACCCCCAGAACTTAGCTCAGGAATTGAGCAAGGAAGGGTGTGTAACAGGCCCTTGGACTAGGGGTTTCCTTTGGACCTGGTACAGGTCTGACCCTCCCCACCCTGGGCTCACACAGGCACTGAGCTCCCGGGCCAGGCCTGATGGGTGCCAGGGATGCCTTAGTGAAAGACTGGGGTTCCTGTCCCTCCAGGAAGGGGCGCGTGGGGTCCAGTTGGTTGAGCACCTGCTGTATGCTGGGATCCAGTGTGGGCTGTACTGGGATAGGGACCCAAGACCCAGGAGAGGTGGGCCTGGGGGAGGGGGGTGCTGGGGTGGTGTTGGCCCAGTCTTGGGGGAGGTCAAATGGCCCAGGCCAGTAGTCAAGGACAACTTCTAGAGTATCCAGGGAAAGGGGCCGCCAATCGCCTCCCCTTGGGGATCCTTTCCCTAGAAATTCCTTTCGGCAGCCTAGCCCCTCCCCAGCTGCAGAATGCCTTGCCGGACCCCTCCCCACTCCTGGGGGGGAAGGTCACTGAGGCCGGGGCAGCGGGGGAGAACTGCCGAAGCACCCCAGGATTTGGTGGTCGGGCCTGGCCGAGGCCCCCCGGGCCGTGCCTCCCTGCTCCCGCGGGCCACCGGGGCTGCGCCCTCGCCCGGCGGGGCGGTGTGGGAGGCGGCGTGGGGCCGGGACCCGAGCGAAGCGCGCTCCCGGCGGAGGCGGCGGCGGCGCCCGGCGCGAGGGGCCGGGATGGGCAGTCATCAGTCTTCCCAGGTGTGTCGCGTGGTCCCTGGGCTCAGTACCCCATCCCCCTTTAATGCCAGTTACGCACGGAAAGACGGAGGGCGAGCCCCGGGAGCTGCCTCTCCCGGGCGATGGAGAGCCCGCCCCGCGCCCCCGGCTTCGCCAGGAAGTGCCATCCCGCCCGGGCCGCTCGCCGTCTCCGCCGCTCGGCGGCGCCCGAAGGGTTAACGGCGGCGGGTGGGTCCCCCGCCCCGCGCGCGAGGGGCTGCCGGGCTGCGCGGGGCTGGGCGGGGAGGGTCTGCGCAAGCCCGGCAGGGAGCCCCGCCGGCGCCAGGGTTAATCCCCCGAGCCCGGGCGGGGCGAGCCAGGCCCCGCGCCCCAGAAGCTGGGGGCGGCGGGGTCCCCGAGTGGGGATGCGGGGCCCAGGAGCCCCGGAGTCTGCGCTCCCCCGTGCCACCGCCCTAGGGTGGTGTGAGTGTCAGGCTCTCAGTGTCGTCAGGGCCCCGCACGCCGCGCGGCCGGCCGTCTCCGGCTCTGCGACTCGGCTCGGCTTCCTCCCGCAGGCAGCGCGGGCCCGGAAGGGTTAACGGGCGGGGCGGGGGGCGGCGGGCGCCGCGGCCGCGGGAGAGTTAACCGGGCCGGGCCTCCCTCCTCCGGGCGAGGCCGGATCGCCCCGCGCCGGGCCAGCCCGCGCCCCCCGCCGGCCCCCTCCTCCCCGCGGGGGGCGTAACTCGGTGCCCGCGAGCGCCGCGGCCCGGGCGGGCTCACCTGTTACTCGGCCGCGGCCCGGCGCCCGCGGAGTCCCCGGGGCCGCGGCGGGCTGGGGGGGCGGGGGGGGCTGGGGGGGCCCGCGCGGCCGCGGAGCGCACGCCTCCCGCCTGCTGACCCTGTCGTTTGGTTTCTCGCAGGCCTCTGCCGCAGACATGGAGAAACTCAGGTGAGTGCAGCGGCTCGCGGGGGCCGGGGTGGGGGCGCCGGGGCGGGGGCTCTGCCCAGAGCTTCCAGGGGGCCCGCGGGCCGCCTCGGCGGGGCTGGCCCGGGCCGGGCGTGCGTGAGTGTGGTGCGTGTGTGCGCGCTGCGAGACAATGGGGAGCCCCGCGGCATCTGGGGAGGCGGCGACGCCGCCGCGGGCCCGGCCGGCCCCCACCCCGGGCCGCCCCCAGGCCCCTGCGCCCCGGCCGGAGCCTCGGTGGCCCCCCGGGACCTGCCGGGCTCCCGCTCCTGCCTTTACGCAGCCGCGGCCCGGGTGGGCCCCACCCTCCCGATGACAGGTGCGGGTTCTGAGCTTCCAGGTTGCCTCCTGGGGGCGGGGGGGCGGGGGCATGGAGTCCTCGCCGCTGGCCCCGGCGGTCGCGTCTTGGAGCCATTTTGGGGGAATCCCGCGGCCGCGTCTGGGAGTGTCCCCCGCGGCCTCCCTCCCGGTGCTAAACTTTGAGCCTAGGTGGACCCCCGGGCGCCGGTCCCCGCAGGCCTGGGCGCGCGCGGCTTGGTCCGCCCTGCCCTGCACACCCTGACCCCTCAGGGAACACCCGCCTGTGTTTTCCTTCCGGAGCCCGAGAGGAGGTGTGTGGGCAGCGGGCCCAGCGCGGCTGCCGGGTTTCGGCCTCATCTCCCGGGCCTAGGGGCTCTCCTGGCCTCTCTCCTGCAGCCCCGTCCTCCTTCCAGGGCCAGCACCGGCAGCCCCTGGGGGACAATGAGTAGCAGGTGCACGCATCCCCCCAAGGGGCAGGGCCCAGCAGGGCCCAGGCTTGTCCCGGGGCAGATCCCTGGATCTAGGGGAGAGGAGCCGTACTCTGTGTGGATCACTTGGGTATGCCCGGGGGCACCCTGGGGACAGGTGGGCTCCCACAGAGGCCCTAGGAGGGACACCATTGGGCCACTGAGCTGGAGACAGCTTGTCCGGGTCGCAGGAGTTCAGACCCAAACCTGATGTCCCTCAGCCAGGGCCACCTTGTCATGGCCAGTCTCCAGTGGGGTGGCGAGGCCCAGGGAGGGGCAGCCCTGGCCGTGGTCACGGAGGAGCACCCAGGCCTGACCCAGCCTCTGGCACCCCCACATCAGTGGTCATTTCAGTGCACCCCCATCTGGGCTCCCTGTGGGGGAGGGGATACTGCCTCATCCAGCCGGGCCTTGAGGGGAAGGTAGCATTCATGGGGGAGCTGAAACCAGCCCGGGGGGCCCCCACTGTGGCTCTCTCTTCCTTTCCCTCCCTCCCCACACCCAGCCAAGGCTCTTGAGCACCCACCCCTGGGGACACAGGCAGGCATGGACAGTGTCAGGCTGGGGGCTGGGTGTCAGACATTGCTCTCCCGGCTGGGCCGCAGGATCCTGGGCCGAGTCCCGGAGCTGGTGCTGGGCCCTGGGCTTCTGGGCTGCCTGGGGCCCGTAGACTTTCAGCTGAGGCCGAATTCTGGGGCTGGTGGGGACAGTTGTCCCTTGGGGGCCGGCGCTCAGCTTAGCTTCTGGAATGCTTGGGACTGGGGTCCTGCCCTCCTCTCACCATTGGTGTTTTCAGAGCTGCCTTGAGGGCCTTTCCAGATCATTCCCAGCTGGTCAGGAAGGGGCTGGCCCACGGTGTCTGGTGGTCGCCATCCTGCGTGTAGGGATGTAGTGAAGTGGGGGAAGGTCATGGCGTTTGGGGTCCCCCAGACCCAGTCTCTGGGCAAATTCTGACGCTCTCTGGGCCTCAGTTTCCTCATTGGTAAAGAGGGGCCCTACCCACACCCACCTTGAATGGCTGTCGGGAGGGTGGCTTGAGCTGCTGTGGCTCAGGTACCTCACCTGGGCCCAGGTGGAGGTTCCCTGTGGGGCGTCAGAGCCACCATGAGCCCAGGTTTCCCCAGGCAAGAGGAAACGCATTTGTGGGCCAAGCGAAGGGGTCCTGGGGCTTCAGAGGACGGGCCCAGGCCCAGGCCCTGCCTCTCTCTGGATCACACCTGTGCACCCTGCAGCTCCGGCCTGAGAGGGCGGGTCTTTTGCCACGGCCGAGCTGGAACCTGGCCTGGCTTGCAGGTGACGCCAGCAAATCTTGTTGAATGAGCACAAGGACTGTGTCCCTCGGGGGCCCTGTGACCCTCTCTGCCCGGCCCCTCTGCCCGACTCCCACCCCTCGCCACCTACCCCAGACCACGGGGACAGACTGTCACCTTCAGCCTCTGCCTCTGCTCGTGCTGTCCCTTTTCCCAGAATGCCCTTCCCCTGCCTTCTCGTCCACCTGGCAAACTCTGTCCTCTTCTGTCCCTTTTACTATCTGGTTTTTGTGACCCTCCCTCCCCTTGCCCCCAAGCAGGTTCACTCTCTCTGGCCTTGTGCAGGCTGCTGAGACACAAGCAAGGCCATTGACGGGTCATCCCAAGCCTGGTGGAACGGGATCCCAGGTTGGGGACACTAGCTCGAGGTATCCAGGAGGGCTTCCTGGCAGTGGGGACCCTTGAGCCGAGGCTTGAAGGATGAATAGGAGTTTGCAGGGAGGACTTGGGGAGGGGAGTGGGCTTCCAAGAGGCAGCGGCCTGGAGGCCAGAGGAAGCAGCTGTGCTCAGGGAGAGGCAGGGAGCGGAGATGGCCGGCTCTCGCTGCCACCTGGAGCATCAGGTTCGCCTTCTCCATCCTCACCCCTCCCCAGGTGGGAGTCTGTGGGGGTAGAGCCTGGTTCTGACCCCTCTTTTTCCGCCAGTCCCAGCTCCTGGCAGGGGTCACACACAGTAGGGCCCCAGGCCCGGGTAGCACGAAGTAGGTGTGGCATCATGCCAAGTGATGGCCGGGCCACCGTGGCTTTGGCCTAATGTGTGTCCCCTGCCCTTTGACCCTTGCCTCACTCGTGCCCAGCCCTCCCACCTCTGACTGCCCAGAAAGCTCTTCTTTCGAGGCTCAAACATTTGTCGATGTCCCCAACTCCCAGCTGGTTCTCTGAGCCTCTCTGTAAGCCCTCAGGGCCGTCCCCTCCTCTTCCTTCCCTGACCCCTTCCCGGCTCACTGCCTGCTGCCGCGGGCTGGCCGCACCTCTCGGCTCCTCCTCAGAGGCCCGGAACCCCCAAACCTTCCTGGGCCCGGGCTGCGGAGGTGCGCCACGCAGTGGGGGCTGGCCGTGGCCCTGGGACAGTCACGTCAGAGTGACCACAGCACTGCTGCCACCTCAGCTGCCCGCGGGGGGTGGCACAGAAGTCTCTGCAGAGCCCCTTCCTGCTTGCCGGCCCTGGGGGTCTCGCAAGCAGCCGGTATTCTTTACCCCACCCCCAGGTCCCCGGCTGCCGTGATTCCGGCCATGGCCGCTTCGCCTGCCGCCTGCCTTCGCGGCGAGCCCGGGCCTCTGCGCGGCTTTGCTGTCACGTAGGGCGTGGAGCCCCTGGGGAAGAGGCGCGTGCAGCGGTTACTGGGAAACCCCGAGCTCTTCCGGGAAGGGGCCACCCGTTTCCACTAAAAAACAGCTACTAAAGTTAATTCCGTAACTCAGAAAACCTCGTCAACGCCTGCAGAGCTTAGCAGTTAATCTTAGAACGCACCCCTGGGCCCACCACCCAGGTCAGGAAATTGAAAGCTGCCAGTCCCCCAGGTACCCCGAGACCCTTCCTCAGAGCCCCCACCCGCTCCCCAGAGGTCCCCAGGAGCCTGACTTGGCTGCTAAGCAGGGCTTTGTTTTCTTTATGGTTTTGCCACCAAAGAGAGCATCCCTAAGTCGACACAATTTCACTTTGCCTGGTCTAGAACCTCGCGTAAACGGACGGGACTGTGCTCCCGGGGCGGGCTTTGTTGACCAGAACGCCCATTTGTGAGGGTGGTGCGTGGCGCTGTGGCCTGCCTGCTGTCCTGGTGAAATACACGCTCGCGTTTCCAGGCGTGCCCCCGGGAGTGGGGTGGCTGGGGCGCAGGGCGCACGTGCCTCTGGCTTTAGGAGGTGGGACGGGGCTCTCCAAAGTGCTTCTACCGAGTCACCCTGAGGACTGGGCGCTCCTGTGGCTCCATGCCATCCCCAGCACCTGGCGGCGTCAGATGGCGGGCGTGGCACAGTTGGCCCAGGCAGTCCCCTGGGTGACTGACCTTTTGGCTTTGCCGCCTGGTGAAGCCTGCGCGCTGTTCTGTTGGGTTGTCTGTCCCTTCTTATTGATTTGGAGGAGTTATTTATATATCCGGACTTGAGCTCTGTTGGCGGCACGTGGTAAAGACACCTCCTGCTGGCTGCTGGATTCTCGCTCTTTTAACGGTTCTCAGAGGAACAGAAGTTCATCGTCTTAATTTTGTCGAATGTTCCAGGCCGTCGCTTTTGGATGCAAGCTTTCTGTGTCTTGCTTAAGAAACCTTGCTGGTGCCAGGAAGCTACTGACTTTCATGTACTTGAAGTTGATCTCTGTGCGAGGGTTAAGGCCAGGCCCCTTCATTTTGCGTATGGACACCCAGTTGTGCAGATTCACACTCCTTGATTCGCTCACGTGACGACACAAGAACAGCTGGATTCTGTTCTCGCTGCTGGGAACCCTGTAAGAAACGCCAGGCTGATGGCCTGGAGACGGGGACAGTCGCCAGGCAGGCCCACGACTCTCCCCCCGCCCGCTACCCTCCAGCCGCCCAGGGTTCTGCTTCTCAGACACGGCATCCGTGCCCCTGCCTCGGGGCCTTTGCACGTGCTGTCTCTGCTGGCACGCGCTGCCTCAGTTGGCCACACGGCTCTCCGCCTCCCCTCCTTCCACGAAGTTCTCAGAGCTCTCCCCAGGAGGCCTTGCCTGACCACCCCATTTAGAATGACAGCTGGCTTTGACTTTCCCCATCGTCCTGCGCCCCACCAGACCCCCGATTTGACCCACTTATTTATCGTGTTTATTACGCATCTCCCTCTAGAAGGGCAGCCCACTGCTGATCCCCGACGCCCAGATCTGGCATGTAGTAGGTTCTCAGTAAAGACTTCTGAATGGGACAGTGGACTGGTCAGCGGTGACCGAGGGTGTGCGGGTCAGTCAGTGCACAGGCCACACGGTGCCCTTCGCGGGGTCACTCAGCAGCCCCCTCCCCCTCGGGGAATCCTCTCACCTCCAGACCTGCCTGGCCTCTGCCCTCACTGTTGACCTAACTTGCTCATCAACCACGCGTCCAACAGTTATTTATTTATTAGCCAGAGACTGTTGGAGGCACTGGGCATGCCGCAGTGGTTGACACAGGCAGAAATCCTCAAGTTAGGGGAGACCAAAAATGTCTAAATAAATAAATATCACAGTGACATGTGCTGTGGGGAAAACAAGGAAGAAGGCAGTTGGGTGGGGGGGGGCTCGGGTTGTGATTTTAAAGAGCGTGGAAGGGAAGGCCGCCCAGGAAGGTGATGCACGGGTGGGGGCACAGGCTGTGCCGCCACTCGGGGTCAGCAAGTGCTGGGGACGGAGGAGGTGGCACCTGACCACCAGCCAGGGTGGAGGGACGAGGGAGCCGGAGAGTAATGGGGGAGAGGGGGTGGGCAGGGAGTGGCTGGGGCCCAGCGAGGGGACCCCGGCTCGTCCTCGGAGCTGGAAGTTGGCAAGGTGAGGTTTGCGCTCTGTGGGATCGCGCTGGCTGCTGCCTTGAGAACAGACTGCGGCACGAGGCCATGGCTGGGAGACCAGGGCAGAGGCTGACGCCGGGGCCCAGGACGTTGCCGTGGGTGGGCAGAGGTGGGCTCCTTCGGGATGTGTTAGAGAGTAGTGCAGACAGGGCCCGCAAGGGCTGGATGTGGGGTGTGAGACAGAGAGGACTTGCCTGGTGTGCGCCCTGAGCCCGGTTCCCTGTTTGCAAAATGGAGGGAACACCTGGGCTGCTGCAGGTGCCCACACGTGCAGGAGCAGGTAGCCCCCTGAGTGCCCGCCTGGATTGTGCAGGCCCAGCTTCCTGGGGCTCCTGCCCAGCCCTGCTCAGGGTGGGCGCACAGGTGCTGGGGGCAGCCCACAATTACCAGTAAGCATCCCACAGCCCCATTAGCCTGACGAGCCCCACAATTCTGGAAAGCAGGCCCTCCCGCCGATCCAATTAATAAGCGTGCTCTTGCCTGTTTGCAGTGGCGAGCAGCTGGTGGACTGGTCAAATTAGCGAAGCCAGCGTGGGTCCCTTGGTGGTCCCTTGGCTGGGCTGGGGGGCGGGGAGCAGACGCCGGGAGGCTCATGTGGGAGCCCCAGGGGGAACTTGCCATCAGCTATGCACCCCACCCTGGGGGTCTTCAGCTGCCCCTCCTCCCTGCAGACATCCCCTGAACTCTGGCTCTGAGTGGGTGGGCAGATATGGGCTGTGGGGAGCCAAGGTGCACCCCCAGTCTGGAAGGGGAGACAACAGGAAAGTAGAGGATGAGCAGTGCTGGGCTGGGTGCTGGGAAAGTGGGGGCCCGGCAGGGGTGCTTGAGGGGCTGGGGGTTGGGTGGGGGTAGCTCCTGTAGGGCTTCCTGCACCTGGCTCAACCACCCACCAGCCCTGCTCTGAGGCCACCAAAGGGTCATCCCCAAACCGCGATGTCCACCAGCCCTCCCTGCCGCTGCACACCCTCGGGAAAGAGGCTCAGACCTTTCCTCTGGCACCCAGGAGCCCTGGGCTCTGACCACACCCATGTCCTGCTGCCCCTCTACCTCCCACCTCCAGGCTTGGCCCAAGCTGGGTCTCCTGCACAGAATGGCCCAGGCTTCCCCTGGCCACGGGTCAGGGCCCTGCAGATGGCCCCTGTCCATGATGCTGCCCTTCTGCCTCCCCTCTAGTATGGCCAAAGTAGAGGACACCCGTTCAATCTGAACTTCCAATAGACAGTGGATGGGTTTTTAGTGTCAGCATGTCCTATGCAATATTAAATTTGCATTAAAAATGTGATTGTGGGGTTCATGCATTGTGGTCCAGAGCCCTGGGACACCCCAGCGTTAGGAGGCCGGGGGATGAGGACCAGCCCTTAGAGGAGGCTGAGAGGGGTCAGCCAAGGAGGCAGGACAGGAGTCAGGCGAGGGTGGTGTCTGCAGGAGGGAGGGACGGGCCAGGTTACCAGCCACCAAGGGCTCAGGTCAGATGAGAACTGAGTGAGGTCAGGGGTGTGGAGGGACGAGCAGGGTGCATGTGAGGAGGCAGAGACTGCGAGGGCGGGGTGGCACAGGGTCAAAGTCACCACACGTGTTTGCTGCAGAGAATGATCCGGGACAGAGGGGGCCGTGGCGGGGCAATGCCTCTAGCAGGCGAGCGGGTGGGCCCCAGTGTCTGTAGTAGCAGCGGCTGGTGCTGGGTGCTGGGGCAGATGCTGGTAGGTGGGGAGAGATGGCAGTGTCATCTGTGGAAGTTTTCTTCTGATTGCTGCATTCTTCTCAGCGGAAGAGGAAGCGAGGTCATCAGCTGTGAGTGACGAGGGGGAGGAGGTGTTGGGAGGGGAGCAGAGAGGAGAAGGTGTGAAGTCATCTTCTGGGCGAGGGGGGAAGAGAGGATTGAGAAGTGTAGCAGGATTCCAGGGATGGCTCGAGGGCTGTCGGGTGAGGCCCGGCAGCGGCCGTGGCCTTTCCTGCCATTTGCAGGCGCCTAGGCAATGGAGAGGCGGAGAGGCGGCCCCGACCAGGCCGGGGTTTGCCCCGTTAGTACAATGAAGAGCAAGATGGGCAGTGCTTGTCTACCAGGGGAGACAGTGTGGGTGAGGGGCTGTGAGAAGCCAAAGGGGTATCAGAGGGAGTGAATGGAAAGAGAGAAGCGCTAAGGAGGGAGTGGGTGTCGGAAGTGGGATCACAAGGGGCCTGTCATTGGTGCCGGCAAGAGGGACGTCAGCGGTGGGTCTCGATCTGGGCTGGTGGGTCTGGACACCCTGCCTGTAGCCTCCCCGTTCTACCTCCCACTTGTGGTTTCACCAAGTATGGACCATGGCTGTGCACTCACCCTACCAGGCCCACGTCGCCTGCCCCCTTCACCCACCTCTCCCAGCCCTGGGCTCTGGAGGCAAGCGTGTCCTGTACTCTTCTCCCTTCTGGGCACTTGTGACTGGAAGAAGTTGACCAAGCCCTATGCTGGGGAGCAGGGGCCTGGGTTTGGCTGGCCCTGACCCATGGGTGACGCATCAAGGCACGTGGTGACTCCAGGCCTGCCTCTTTGCCTGAGGAGGGCCGTGACCTCAGACCTCGGAGTCCCACTGGTACCTCTCTGGGGGCCAGAGTCCCCAGGCCCCTCCAGTTTATCTGACAGGCCTCTTAGGAAAGGGCTGCTGGAGCTCGGAGCTGGCCACTCTCTCCTGAGGCCTGGACTGTCTAGGAGGCTGTGGGCACCCCCAGCCCATTGACCTCAGGCCCTGCTGCGTGCCCTGTACCAGGGACCAAGACCCCAAGGAGGAAAAGCAGACACAGCCCCTGAGCCCAATGAGAGCTCCCCACAGTGTAGGAGCCGGGATGGGGAGGCCAGTGTGGGATAGTGAAGAGCACTTCTTAGCAGGAGGAGGCCCAGGAGGGCTGCCTGGAGGAGGCAGGTAGAATGAACCAAAGCCCAGGGAGGGGGCATTCTGAGAAGGAGGGGCAGCAAGTACAAAGATCCAGTGGTAGCTCTGCTGCTGCCCTGTCCACTGCCCGTTGTCCTGCTTTACCCCGGCCCTGGGCACCTCCTGCATCTGCTCATCCATTGGGGGCTCACCAGGACACAGTGCCACCAGCTCCCAGCACGTGGCCCTGCCTTGGCAGAGGGGACAGCAGGAACAGGGCTGCAGCCACCTGATAAGATGAAGCAAAAGGCAAGCGCTTCCTGCAGCATCTCCTGTATCCAGGAGGAAGGAGTGGCAGAGCGGCCATCTCCCACCCCAGAGGCTGCGGGCTGCCAGGAGGGGCCGGGAGTGGGGTTGGGCTGGGTCCTGTGGGTGCTGCTTGGTTGGTGGGACCAGGTGAGAGCAGGGGCAGGTGTCGAGTTTGAGGCGTCCCTACATCCCAGCAGGGTGGTCCTGGGTGATGGCAGCTCCCTCCCTAACGGCCACCCCTCCTGGCTGTGACCCTCCCCCCTCCCCCAGTGCACACACATCACACACCGGTGCCTGCACATGTGAGCACACGTGTACCCACGCACATGTTCTCTGCATGCACACACAGGCACAGGTGCTCACACGCCAGCACCTACTTGTAAATGCACACACATGTACATGCGTGTGAGGTGCAGGTGTACAAGCATGGTCACGTGTGCACACACCCTTCCCCCAGGAGCTATTGCAAAAATGTATCCCAGAGCAGCCTGGAGGCCCAGGCAGTGGCCCCCAGAGTCCCCCTCTCCATGCAGTGGTGGCAGCAGCGGCTGGGGGCTGCACTGGCCAGGGTTCCCAGGTCTGCGTGCCGTGGAAGAGAAGCAACAGGACTGACAGGGAAGCCCCTTGGCCCTGGCCACAGGGTCCGCGTCCTTGGAGGCTGCGGTGCTTCTCGGAGTTTGCCGGCTGGTGGGAGAGCTGTGGGAGCCTGAGGAAGGAAGCTGGGCCCAAGTCCCCTCAGGTTCCCGGGGCCCTGCCCAGCAACCCTTGACCTGGCGTGGGTCACGGCACCTCTGGGGGCCTTGGTCTCCTCCTCGGTCAAACTGTGGCCCTCTGACTTCCTGAGGTGTCCCGGGAAGGAAAGGTGACAATGGGTGTGCCCCCGGAGTTCCGTGTCCTAATTACCACTCTCGGGGATAAAGCGCTGTGCGGTCCGTTAAGATGCAGCATCCTGACGCGAGGGGAAGAATGGCTGGCCCCGAGGTGAACCCGAGCCGGCCCTGCGCCTTGACTCAGTTTCCTCATCTGGAAAGTGGGGGTCGTGAGGCTTTAGAGGCGTGGCACCTGGGGCAGGTGGGTGCTCCAGAAGGCTGGGGGCATTGGCCGACCACTTCTGCCCCATGTGCCCCTCGGGAAAGGTCCCAAGTGGGCTTCGCCCCAGAGGATAGCGTTGGCTAGGTCACGGTCAAGGAAGGTAGAGGAGACTTCTGGGCCTTGCAGGAAAGTGGCAGCTGCCGAGCTCGGGGAGCGCATTTGGAGGCCCACGTGCCTCTCAGGCCTGAGCTCCTGGAGGGAGTGTCGCCGGCTCCTTCCTTGGGAAGCACTAGGTAGCACAAAGCCTTCTGTGGGGTGACTCACAAGCCAGCCCTCCCAGGGTAGGGGTGCGCCAGAGGCGCGTGCATGATGGTTATGTGGGGTCCCCCCTCCCCCACGAGAACCCAGTCTGAACAACTCCAGGGGCAAAAACCATCCCTGCCCACGGTCAGCGCTTGTGCCATGGAGCACATGTTCCTGTGGCGGGCGCTGGTGGGTGCGTGGACAGGCAGGCACTTCTGCCCCCTGGCACTGCAGCGAAGAAGGGAGGTCTGGGGTCTTTGTCCTCTACCGCCTTCTGCCACCCACCCCCCATGCAGCCCAGAGACGGCCCCGGGGCTCTAAAAATGCACCAGACCAGCTGCTGCAAGGCTTCCTGCCCCCGTTGCCTGCTAGGGCTGGACAAGCGGTGCTAGGTGGTGGGGGGGCAGGGTCCAGGGAGCGGCAGGGCCTGGGGGGAATCCAGCACAGGCCAGGCTGGGCAGCAGGTGGGCCCGGCTTGGGGGAGGAGTTGGGGGTTTAGTTGGGGTGATCAGCCCGTCTCGCTGCTGGAGGGCACTGGGGGGCAGGGTTAGGGTGGGAGCAGGAGAGCTGGCCAACAGGACGGCGACTCTGGCAGCCTGCTTTGATGAGGGGGGCAGCAACAGACCCCCGCCCTGGGCAGGGGCCTCAGAAGGCACCAGGTGGGGAGGCGCTAACCTGAATGGGGGGAGCATGTGAGCTCAGGGCAGAGCAGGCGCGGGACAAAGTCACCGAGACGGGAAGGTGCCTACGGCGTGGGAGGAGTGACAGGCGATTTGCAGATGCTGGAGCGTGGTCGTGAGGCCCAGAGCTGGGGCAGCAGCTGTCTGTGGGGGCCCACGGCGTGAACGCCCTTGGCCGACCGTGGGTCGGTGGGCGATGACGTCCCCTCCCCGGCCTGGAGCAGGCACCTGCCGAGGCCTGGTGCGCGGTGCCCACGGCCCAGCCCCAGCCCATCGTTCCAACAACTCCCAGCCACGGGACGATGGGGGCCGCCCTCCACCAGGGCCCACCCCTGTCCACAGCCACCTGGTCACCCTCCTCTGGGCTCTCAGCTCCAGGTGCCTGAGTCTGCAGTGCCCCCGGCGGCAGGGCAGGGTTGCCTCCTGGCCCTGGGGAGGGTCTAACCTCCACGGCCAGACCCAGGTGGCCTTAGGTGATGGAGGAGGGGCGGCAGGGGTCTCAGCGTGTTGGGGCAGAGGAGCACCAGCCCTGGCCCTTGAGTGGGGTGCCCTCCCTGCCCTGGTAGAGCACCCCATTTAGAGCTTCCCGAAGCCGGCGGAGTCCGCGGGGGCTGGGCCAAAGCTCGGGCTTGAGCAGAAGGGCGGTGGGAGCCAGGGAAGATCAGCTTGGGTCTCAGGAGTGCTTCCGACTGCTGCGTGCAGGAAGGGGTGGCAGCAGGAGCGCCTCGGGCAGGGATGGGGTGACGCCCAAACGGGAAAGCTGCACTGCGCAAGCCATCGAAAATTGTGAGAGGGGTGGGCAAGGGGCTTGGGGAGGGTACCTGGAGAGGAAAGAGAACCTTCAGTGAGGGGGAATCAAGAAAGGCTTCCTGGAGGAGGTGGCAGTTGAGCAGCGTCTCAAAAGAATGGAGAGGATCTGGGGGCACAGGAAAAGGAGGGCAAGGCATTTGGGTGGAAGGAACGGCATGGACACGCCCTGGGGGGTGGACGTGAGTGAGGCTGCGTTTGAGGAGAGTCAGAAAACTGACGGGCAGTCGTCCCTTCAGCGGGGGAGGGGCAGAGAACGGGGTGGGGACAGCTCATGGGGGGAGGAAGGGGGCCCGGCCCGCTCAGGAGCAGATATGCTTTGGGTGAGGTGTGGGTGGCAGCTGTGGGGGGGCTCTCCTCTCACCCTCACCCCCACGTGCTGTGTGAGCTCGGGAGAGGCGCGGGACCTCTCTGGGCTCAGTCTTCTCATCTCAAGGGGATGAGGGTTCGTGTCTGAGTGTGGACCTGGCTCGGTGATGCTGCTGATAAATGTCCTCTGCATGACCAGAAGCCAGAGGCTGGGCCTCCAGGAAGCTCCCGCCCTTCCCTGGGCCTTGGTTTCCCCTCAGTCCCAGCCTCCTTTCTGCTCTTCGTGCCCTCACGCCTCTGAAAACGCTCCCGCCCCTTTGGAGGGAGGCGGGGGGGATGGTGCTTGCTGGCCAGGGCCTGGGGGAGGGCTCCTGTGGGCATTGCCAGGCGGGGGGCCCACCAGGGACCCCCACCCCCACAGCGCTAAGAGCCAGGCACTTCCAGCTGCTCCCATGTGTTGGGGTCACCCATGGAGGGTAGACCCTGCGCCTGGAATTCCAAAGTCCGGTCCCACCCAGAGACTGAGCCGCTGCCCCCACCCCCACAGCGCTCACCTCTGCAGCTCTGCTCAGGAAACGGGGCCAAGGGGAGCCCCGCCTTGCAGACCAGGAAGCAGGCTTGCCCAGCGCCGCCAGCTCTCCCCGACCTCTGCTGCCCCCCTCAGCCCATCAGAGGGTACTCATCGCCGTGAACTTTTTTGGTGCCAAAAATTTGAGCTTTAGTGGATTTTTTTCTGCTTTTCCATCCTCACTGTAGACCATATAACGGGGCCCAACAAAGTAGAAAGAAAGCGTTCAGGTTGCCCAGGGCCCCGCCGCGCGGGCGTGAGGACGCCCCTTTCTTCCCTCCCGTGGTTTTGTGTGGTTTTGTGTGGTTTTGTGTGGTGTCGCACGCGGCGTCTCAGACGGGACCACGTGGCTCCAGGTGACACCGCGTCTTCGCGCTTCCTTTGAAAGCCTCGTTTCTGGGGGTGGCCTCGGTGCCTTCGCTGATGTGCCCCCTCCGTCATCAGGAGCCAGGACTCCCGCGGGGGTCCCGGGCCGGCAGCGCCGTGGGGGGCGGCCTGCACACGCATCTCTGCGGCCACGGCAGAGGCTCTGGGCGAGCGCGCTTCCAGGCTTCCCTCCCGCCCTCCAGCAGGGCGGCGCCCTGGCAGGCCGGGCTCCCGCCCCACGTCCCCCCGCTGCGCGCAGCCCCTGGGTCTGCCCACTCGTCCCCACGGCCCCAGCGGGATGAGCCGCGGCCCAGGGCCCTGCGCTGGACCCCCCATCGTCCCCCAGGCCCCGCAGCCTGCAGCCCCTTCCCCCCACCTCCTGACCTTCCATGCGCGTCAGAGGTCAGGGAGGCATGGGTGGTGGCCCCTGTCCTCTAGACTCTTTGCCTCTGGCTCCAGCCCAGGAGGGGCACCTGGCAGACCCAGAGCAGGTGGGGGCGTCTATCCCGCAAGTGCCGCTCCGAGGCCACAGCAGTGGGTGCAGGCCTGTCACTCCAGGCCAGGCAAGGGCTGGGAGGCACACAAGCTCGGAGCCCCTTCTCCGCTTCCTACACGTGCCCACGCCACCATGGAGATGACAGGAGTTTTCCCGGGAGGACTTCCCATCTCTCCCGGCCTCAGCTGGGGGCTGTTGCTGTGCCCAGGGTGGGCCCCGCGCGGCCCCTCCCGCTGCCCCGCCCGGTCTCAGCAGCTCCGTCCTCTTCGCCCACAGGCTGCGCAGCCCCTGGGTGCCCTCGTGCCTCGGGCAGCCCCGCGCTCTGCAGGGCCGACTGGCCAGGTCCTCGCCCTCGCTCTGGGACAGGTAACATACCTGTTGTCTCCCTGGCTCTCTGCTGTCTCTGCGTCTGTCCCCAGACGTCCATCCCGTGTCTGCGTCTAACTCCCCTGTGATGGAAGGGGCAGGGGAAGCCCGGAGAGGGAAAGGGTCTCTCCTGGGGCTCACAGGCCTTGTCGCTGCTGCTGCTGTGCTGTCCCCATCTCGGGGACACGGTCCGAGGTAGGGCTCTGTCCTGCCAGTGGCCAGAAGGACTCCAGGAGCAAGGACGGGCGGATGGGAGGTCCCCAGAGGCCCTGCTTGAGGAAAGGCTCCTTGGGAAGGCGCTTTGGGGCTTCCCGGGGGTGGGAGGGAACCAGCGCCCACCCCCAGTCCAAACACGCAGAGCTGGGCGGGGGGCATGTGGCTGCCGGGATGCTGGCCCCACGGCATCTGGAGAGCGCTGTGCTGGCCGTCCCCAGCCCCACCACCCAGAAGGACCCCCAGGCCCCTCCCTGCGTGCCGGCGAAGGGGCTGCTTCCAGGCGCGGCTCTCCTTGCCCTCATCCTCGTCCAGGGGAGCAAGCAGAGGCCGCTGGGCGCTGATGCCTGGCAGCCTGGGACCCCACAGTGCACAGTGTCCCCCTCGGCCATCCTCCTGTTTAGCTGGTGGCTCTCCCAGTGAGCACGGCGCACGGACCAGCCCTTCCCCACGTGGGGGGCGTGTGCTCTTGCTTTACAGACAGGGAAACTGAGGCTGAGGCCATGCCCGCCTGCGAGGGTGCTGGGCAGGGACGGTGGGTGCTGCCCAGGAAACCGCAGACCCTGGTGCCCAGTCCAGGGCCCTGCCGGGAGGGGACACAGGAGGGGACATGCCTGGAGCTTCTGAGAAGCTGGCCCCCCAGGACGAAGGCGAGAGGCCACAAGGGACCTCCACTGCCTCTCAGGCTCTGACTGGATGGTGGGTGGCCGCTGGGGGTCGAGGTGGTCAGGATGGAGGCGCTGGTCCTGGGGGAGAGGCGGGTGGGGGCTCTGGAGCCCTAGAGAGGCCCTGGCTGGAGACGGAGCTGGGAGGGGCCATGCGTGGCTGGCCGGAGGCTCCCAGGGGCTCGGCCTGAGGCGTGCAGGGAGGGGGTGGGGTGCACACCGCACCCCAAGAGCGGCCTGGGGTAAGCGGAGGGGTCCGCAGATACGGCAGCAGGAGCAGCTGCGGTACGGGGCTCTGGGCAGCTAGGGTTTCAGGATGGGGTGGAGAGCGGGCAGTGGTGGGAACCAGGCCTGCAGAGGCCGAGGGACAGGGTGGCCTTTGTCGGGACGGTGAGGGAGTGAGGACGCGTCAGGGCAGGGGCTAAGGCAGGCGTGGCTGGGCCTGGGGATCTGCGTTACCCACAGGGAGGAGGGGTGGGCCCAACATGAGGCGCTCAGGGAGGGCGAGGGCAGTGCAGGAAGGACAGGGCGCCGCTTGGTATGTCCAGAAGGCTGGCAGGGGACCAGGGGGAAACTGAGGCTCCAGCGGGCTGGGGCTGTGCAGTGGTCGAGGCAGCCGCCGTCAGCAGCTAGGATGGTGAGGAGGGGGGTGTGGGGCCGCTGGGGGACCCTGCATGGGGGTGGGGGCTGGAGGGCTGGGGAGGGGCGGCGAGAGCCTGGGAGCTGGGGCGCCAGCCAGGCAGGGGTCCCTCTCTCCTCAGAGCCTGTGACGGCAGGGCCGCTTCTGCTTGGCTGCATGAGATCCACGCAGTGGGCATGGAGGGGAAAGAGGAGGGTGAAGATTGGGGCCGAGGCTTTACTGGGTGACACGGAATGGGTCAGGGTCTGTGCCGTGGCTGGGGTCGCGGTGGCTGAGACGGGGTGTGCACTGGCTCTAGGAGGCCAGGGTGCAGCTGGGAGGTGCCCTGCAGAGACCAAAGCCCAGGATGGGCAGCCCGCCTTGCCCCGACCCCCACTCCTGCCCGTTGGGTGTTCTGCTCGCGGCCTGGGGCCTCCAGCTTATCTGCCCCAGCACCGAGGGGTGGAGGCTCCCAGGCGTCTCCATCCTGGAGGTATCACAGCCGTTGGGTGGTTGCCCAAAGATCCAGGGGCCCAGCCCAAGCCCACCTGCCCGTGGGAGCCCAGAGCAAGGAGAGTTCCTGCATGGTGCAACTGGCTTTGGGGGCTACTGGCCCACCCCTGCCAGGACCCTGTGTCTGCAACGGGGTGCTCTGGACAAGCTGAGAGCCCCGGCTACTCACCATGTCCCAGGGGACAGAGGGCCAAGGCTGGGAAGCAGCCTGGGACTGAGGGCAGTCGGGGTCAGGCCGGGATCTGTAGTTGCAGGTGCCGGAGGTGGGCAGCCAAGGAAGACTGCCTGGAGGAGGAGGCAGGCACAGCAGCAGAGGGAGCCTTCCAGGCAGGCCTGCGTGGGAGCGGAGTGGCGCTTTGCCTCTGGGCTTCCCTCTTGGTGCTCATTACTCTACATCCTCTTTGGGGATTGATTCTTGGGGGCACCCGCCCTGCCCTTCTCTGACGTACTTGAAAGCGGAAAAAGGTTATTTTTATTTATTTTTTTAAAATATAAACCTGGGCAGGAATCCAAGAATGCATCATCAAGTTTTGCTGGGCGCGCGCCTGTGGTAATGAGCGTGGTTGAGTCACGGAGCCCATAGCTGAGAAGGCTGGGGGGAAGGCCACTGGCCCCCTGGTGCCGGGAGGCCTCCTGACCGCCTGCTGTACCCCTCACTCATGTTGGGGGTCAGGGAGGCCCGAGAGCGCAGGCACCAGGATTCCCTCCTGCCCACCCCCCGCCCTGGGGCAAGCGCTGTCCACCAGACTCTCCTGGACCCCACGGCAAACCCGCCAGCAGGTGATGCCCTGGAGCAGTGCGTACCCCGACCTAGGCATCTCTCCTAGAGCCAGGGCTTGGGCCCACAGCACACCTGTGCGTCGCCCTGTCTCCTGCACTCTTCCCAGGACCCCACTGGCCTAACGCAGGGGCAGGGCCAGGGTGGCCTCGGGGAAGCCCTTCGCCATCCCGGCCATGGTGTTCCAAGGGCACTGACAGTGCTCAGCTCCGGGCCAAGCCTTACTCTGTTTAACCCTCCCTGGCTTGGCAAGCAGGGGGTCAGTCCCCACATCCACCTCGGAAGCCGAGACACGGTGGACAGTGGGTGGCCTGGCGTGCGTGCCAGAGCCCCTGCCGCTCCCTGCTGCCAGGCTGGAGTTCACCTGCGGCTCTGTCCGTGCCACCCTAGGCTGCATTGTGGCGGCAGTGCAGGGAGCAGTGGGCACAAAGCGGGCCACTGTGGGGTCAAGTCAATGGGGCCAGTCCCAGCCTGTCCAGCTTAGGTGGGGACTGTGTGACCTCGTGCCACTCACCACACCTCACGAACAGCTTGAGCCTTAGCTCCACTTGTCCTGAGCGCCCTGCGGAGCACTTGGCCCTAATGCCCCTCACCCCCTGCACAGACCCTCCCCACCGTTAAGGACGGGTCTTTTCCCCAGCAGCCCCCTGCCCCTTCTGTGTGCGCAAAGGCCACTGAGCTCACCCTCCCGGGCTTTGGAGTTTCCTGAACTTCCAGATGCCCAGAGGGGCCAGGTGGTCTGAGGGGAGCCGGGGCAGGCAGGTTTCTAAAGCTCCCAAGGGCGTCTGAGTGTGCGGCCGGGGTTGCAAACCTGCCCAGCCGCAAGTTGGCATCTCACCAGCTGGCAATGAGGGGGTCTCATGAGGAGCCCTGGAGCAGATCCGCCAACTTAGCTGTGTGACCCTGGGCCAGTCTTTCCCTCTCTGAGCCTCAGTTTCCCCATCTGTAGAGTGGGGATAATTACCACACCTGCCCTGGGCTGTGGAGAGGATGAAAGGTGGGAACAGTGCCAGCACATCCTATGTGCTCAGCGGACAGCCACACACAGGCACAACCGGTGCCAGGCCGAGGGCTAGGGCTGGGTAGGGGGACAGAAGCACTGGTGGGGCCAGCCCCCGCCTGCCGGGTTCCTGCAGGCTGGGGTGGGGCTCCCGGGGTCCGATGGGGTCCTGCCCTTCTGGAGCTCTCTGCCCGTCTCCTGCTCTTCCTGTACTGTCCCCAATGGTAGTGGTGCCTCAGAAAGGTGGTTTATCCCAATGCCGTCCTGCTGAGTGTGGGGGGCTCAGGGTCCTGGGGTCCTACTCTTGAGGAGCCACCAGTCTGTGGGTAAAAACATAGAGCCTGGGAGCCCCGCCTGGGATTCTGGAAGGCTTCCTGGAGGAAGTGGCACTTGAGCAGTGGGGGCCACACAGCCCACTGGAAAAAGGGAAGCCTGGTCTCTTGGCACTGCCCACTGGGCCCCAGAAGCCCTGCCCTAGTGCTGTGGGAAGAATAAAGGTGCAGGTCCCTGTAAACTGTGAAGTGCCTGCCAAGGTCAAAGGTGCAGGTCCCTGTAAACTGTAAAGTGCCTGCTGAGGTCAAAAGTAAGGGTCCTGTAAACTGTAATGTGCCTGCCAGGTCAACTCAAGCTGGCAGGTGCTTTTAAAGCTATAGAGTCCTTTAAACTGCCCTAGACACACCCCGCCTCAGGTTTCTGGGGACCCTGTGGCTTCCTCTAAGCTGCCCCGACCTCCCTGGTGGCGCCGAGGGCCTTTCTGGGGATGGGGGCGCTGGTCCCTGGCTGCCGGTCAGAGTTCTTGGCCTCCTGGGGGCCGGGGCTGGACGTCCGGGTGCCGCCTGGAGGGAGGCCGTGTGTGTGTCCTGCATTCGCGTGGGCTCATACGGTCCGATGCACGCGGCGTGCACACGCGGCGCGCACACGCGGCGCGCCCCGGCCGGCGCGGGCCTCAGGTTCCGCGCTCAGCGCCGCGGCCCCGCCCGCCGCCGCGTGTCGTTGCAGCGCGCTGCAGGAGCAGAAGGGCGAGCTGCGCAAGCGGCTGTCCTACACCACGCACAAGCTCGAGAAGCTGGAGACGGAGTTCGACTCCACGCGCCACTACCTGGAGATCGAGCTGCGGCGCGCGCAGGAGGAGCTGGAGAAGGTCACGGAGAAGCTGCGCAGGTGAGGGGGCGGGGCAGGGGCGGGGCCTGCACGTGGCCCGGAAGCGCGGGGGAGCCCCTGCTCCAAAGGCGGTGCCCACAGCCACAGGCAGGACAAGCGGCAGGTGGCACAGGCTCTTCCCACCACACTCTCCTCTTTCGTTCATTCTGCCGAGATTGTTGGGTACTGCGAGCGATGTGAACCAGATGGGGCTTTTCAAGACCCGCGGTCCGCCACGGTCCCAGCCCGTCCCTGGTCCTGGGGGGGGGAGGGGGGGCGGGGCAGGTGGATTGAGCTCCAGGGACCAGTGTCCAGCCCTGCTCTGCCCAGGAGGCCGTGTGGTCGTGGGGGTCCCGGGAGGGGCTGGCTTGACAGTGACGCCCTCACCTCCTGTCTCAGGATCCAGAGCAACTACATGGCCCTGCAGAGGATCAACCAGGAGCTGGAGGACAAGCTCTACCGCATGGTGAGTGCTGCCCCCCAGCCCGGGCCGCCCTGCAGCTGGTCCCCTCCTGCCCCTCCAGGAGCTGGACCGCAAGGTCCTGTCCCCTGACCCCTCCAGGCTGGGCTGGCCCTGCTCTGTCTTCATCACCCAACGGGAGGTTGGGCCAGAAGCTGGAGCCCGGTCAGTTGGGGAAGGACGTCAAGGGGCCAGCACTGCCCCGCGTGGCCTCAGCCACAGGCTGCAAGCGCCCCGGCCCTGGGGGGTGTGCAAGCCGGGGCCAGAGGAGAGGGGCCGTGTGCAGGGATGGCGGCCCCAGCCGAGCCTGCCAGCCCAGAGACTGGGCCTGGTTCCTGCTGGAGCACCCGGGGTCCATGCTGTGGGCACCCCAGGGAGCGACTCGGCTGGCCAGGGGCCTGGGAGAAGCAGTGAGAATAGTAACATCTGCGGCCTCACCTGAGCTGCTGGGCCTGGCTGGCCACCCCAGACTCCTCTGGGGCAGGACGTTACCGTCCCCATGTTACAGATGAGACCCTGAGGCTCTGGGAAGGAAGGGACTGGCCCGAGGTCCCCTGGCTTGTCAGTGGTGGAGCCAGGGTTGGAAGTTGCGTGGGTCCGTGCTCCTACGCCCGCACCCCTCGACCCTCCAGGCCCCTCGTTATTAACGGCTCCGAGAGGGAGTGCAGGAGGCCCTCACCTGCACGGGCCTCCCCCCAGCAGGCAGGTCTGCAGAGCAGGCCCTGCCTCGGCTTACCCAGTGGGGCCTGGGACTCCACACCTGTCCAGGGACTAGAGCTGCCCACCCAGGGGTAACCCCGAGGGACCACCACGAGGCAGGGCCGCCGGGAGCCCCCTCGCACCCGCCTCAGGGCGGTCCTGCCGCTGACCGCTGACCACCTCCTTCCACTGCCCACCCCCAGGGCCAGCACTACGAAGAGGAAAAGCGTGCGCTGAGCCACGAGATCGTCGCCCTCAACAGCCACCTGCTGGAGGCCAAGGTGACCATCGACAAGCTGTCGGAGGACAATGTGAGTGCCACGTGCGCCAGGCCCACCTCACAGGGCTGGCGCAGGGGACGGGTGGGTGGGCGAGGCGGTCAGGAAGGACGGGCTGCCTCCCCAGGTGGCCTGCCGCTGAGGACATCCAGGCAGACCCAGTGCCTGAAGAAACAGGGCTCCCCTTGGGGAAGGTGGGGCCTCAGGATCCACCTGGGGGGCTTCCTGCCCCGACTTCAGCCAGCACATCTACACTGGGGGGCCACCCCCACAGCCTGGTCTCAGGGGCCCATGAGCTGGCCCAGACCCCCTTCACTGACCCCCGGCAGTAGACACTCACTTGCGACTGAGCGCCACCTCCGTGCCAGGGCCTCCGAGGCTCTGAGGATTCAGCATGGATGACACAGGCAGAGACCCCTGCCCACGGGGGACTGCCATTTGAGTGGGAAAGACAGACCGTAAAGAAGACAAACACGCCAACTGTGTGGCATGGTAGACGTGGTCCGTGTGGCATGGTAGATGTGGTCCGTGCTGCAGAGAAGACTGCTGGGAATAGCCAGTTGTGGGGTCTGCAGATTGCAAGGTGTGTATGGAAGAGGCTGCTTGAGCCAGGCTCTGCCAGAAGGGAGAGAGCCAGCCGTGTGGGTGTCAAGGGGAAGATGATCCATCCCGGGTGGAGGGAGCCACAGATGCAAAGGTGTGCCTGGTACATCTGAAGAACAGAGAGGCCAGAGGCCTGAGGTCAGAAACATGATAGGAGGCCATATCGGATGGGCTCTTGTCAAGAAACTTAGGAGCCATGGAAGGTTCTTGAGCAGAGGAGCAACATGGTTGCACTTAGTTTTGCTGGGCTTCAGAGGCTGCTGTGCTGAGAAGAGATGAGAACACAAGCAGGGAGATGAGGGAACAGGCTGCTGCACCCATCTGAGCGAGGGGGGATGGTGGCTTGGCCACGGCGCAGGGAGAAGGGCTCGGACTCTGGTTGTATTTTGAAAATAGAACCAGCAGGACTTAACAAGATTTTGGATGTGGGTGTGAGAGAAAGAAAAGGGCCCAGCCCGACCACAGGGTTCAGTCTGAACAAATGGGGTAACCTGCATTTCCCATGTGGGGACAGGAGCAGGTGTGGCACGAGGAGCCAGGCTTGAGACTCCTGCTAGGTGTCCAGAGGGAGGTGTCAGGACAGCGGCCGGACGTCAGAGTCGGGCGGGGTTTAAAGCCCCCGGCAGGTGGGGATCACCAAGGGACAGTGTGCAGAGAAGGGGGTCTCCAGGACGGGGGCAGCTCTCAGAAGGAAGAGCCAGCCAGGACATGTCGGGGAGCAGGGGGCGCCAGGCGAGGGCAGGGAGAGACCAGGTAAGGGACCTGGTGACGTGGACGTCCCCGGTAGAGTGGGATGGAGGCACCTCCTGACAGAGCTGAAGATGGATGCCGACCGGAGACACGGAGCACAGACAGTAACAGGCAGCTGGACGCGAGCACAGGACAGGAGAGTGTCCTAGTGGGCGAGGCCGGGCCCTTCACGGGAATTGCCGCCAGCCCTCGCCGCCTCTGCGGGGGCAGCGCACGTGAGGAAGCTGAGGCACAGTGATTTCCCAGGCTGCCCAGGCGGTGGCCTGTAGCCGGAGCCAGAATTCCAAGTCAGGACTGTGTCTTTGGCTGTGGCCCCTGCCCTGCCCCCAGCAGTGGTCCCTCAGCACCCCTCCCTGCCACGGCGCCCCTCCCTGCAGCCGGCCCTGAGCCCCCTCGCGACGCAGCAACCTCCGAGCACGGAGGGGAGGGGCCTCCAGGACAGGCTGGGGGAGGGGTGGGGGTCCCAGTGCCTTCAGACCGCCTGGCCCGGGTCGGGCCTTGACCGTGAGCACCCACGGGCAACATGGGTGGCCTCGGGGCTGCCGGGCGACCCCGGGGCTGGCTGTCATGGCCCTGGTTGCGGGGGTCCCGTGGGTGGGGCCTGGGCGTGAACGAAAGGCTCAACCACAGGCACATGCAACAGAGATTTTCCAAAGGCAAAACCAGACCCCCACGCCCTACTGTTTGCATCTGTTTTCAGCCCAGGAAGGGTCACACACGCCCTCTGCCCCACCACCCCGTTCCCTGCCCAGCCCTCAGCCACCTGCCGCTTCCCTCTGGAATGGGGCGTGTGAGTCGCAGACGTGGGGGCTGGGGCCCCTCTCCTTGCCCCTGGTTGGGTGCCCACCACTCGCCACTACGCTGTCTTTGGAGGAGGTCGAGGAGCCCAAGGGACAGGGCTGTGGTCCATGGGCCCGAGGGGTCCCAGGGGGTCATTGGGGTCCCTTCCCCTACCGTTGACCCCCCTTGTCAGAGTTTCTCACCCCAGCAGGACCTTGGGGTACCATCGGGGGCAGCAGCTCCGGCTCAGAGGAGAGCCCCACTTCTGCAGGCGAGAGTGCAAGGCCGAGAGGGGGCTCCCGCCGGCGCCGGGCTGGGCGGCGGGCCCAGCGCCTTCTCTTGTCTTTTAGGAGCTCTATAGGAAGGACTGCGACCTCGCGGCCCAGCTGCTGCAGTGCAGCCAGACCCACCGCAGGGTCCCGGAGGTGTCGGAGGTAACGTGAGCCCGCCCAGGGGCCGGCCGCCCCCCCACCACTCGGGCCCCTCGAGGGGAAGGCGCAGGGTGACTCGAGTTGCCTCTGCCCGCCTGGGAGGGCCCGTGTCCCATCCTTCCTGGGCGAGGGCAGGGGGCTGCCCCCCACCTGCACCACCTTGCCTGGGGCCTCGCCTTCCCCAGAGCCCCCCGCCCACCCACACTGCCCGCTCCCCACAGAGCCCCCAGAGGCTGCTCCTCGTCCCGGCCTCCCAGGCCCCTGTTTGCTGAGCTCCCACCCAGTGGCAGGACCTGTGACCCCTGCCCAGCCTCACAGGAAGCCCCTGGCCTGGACGTGTGGCCGCAGGCACGGAGCCAGCCTCTGACGCGGGCGTCTGGGGTGCCGTTGGTGCAGGCCTGAGCCCTAGCCTGGCCACCCCCCAACCCCCGCACCCCCCCGCACACGCTTCCGCAGCCCAGGCCTCTGTCCATGACCCTCTTCCCTGGGCCTGGGCCTCAGACACTCACAAAATAGATCAAACAGTAGCGGGACGACCCCCCGAGGCGGGCACCTTGCGCTGGCCCCCCAATCTTTGTTGCATCTGTTTCTGACTGTGTCTTGTTCAGGAGCACCCAGGCTGGTGTGACGGGGAGAGGGGTGCTCCCCACTCGCTGGACAGGAAATGGAGGGGGCAGCAAAGGGCACCCCAAGTCAGAGCCCCTTCCGGCTTCTCCAGCCAAAGGCAGCCTCTCCTGGTTGGGGCTGGGTGGGTGGGACGAGACACCAAGGCCCTGGGACGCGGGGCTCGCACGGAGCCCCCGGAAGCTTGGTAAACATGGAGCCTGGCCCTGGCTCCAGCTTGTGGGATTTGAGGCCTGGGGAGGGAGGTCCTGCTTGGTTTGTCTGTCTGCCTGCCCATCTGTCATGGCTGGCAGCCTTGGGCCTCCGGGCCACCCATGCTGACCCCTGCCCCGCCCTCCCCTCCCCTCGCACCCGCTCCAGCTGCCCTCGGACTTCCAGGAGCGCGTGAGCCTGCACATGGAGAAGCACGGCTGCAGCCTGCCCTCCCCACTCTGCCACCCGGCCTATGCCGACAGCGTCCCCAGCTGCGTCATCGCCAAGGTGCTGGAGAAGCCCGACCCCGCCAGCCTGTCCTCCCGCCTGTCGGACGCCTCGGCCCGCGACCTGGCCTTCCGCGACGGGGCCGAGAAGCCGGGCGCGCGGCCCCCGTACAAGGGGGACATCCACTGCAGCGACACGGCCCTCTACTGCCCCGAGGAGCGGCGGGGGGACCGGCGGCCCAGTGTGGACGCGCCCGTGACCGACGTGGGCTTCCTGCGGGCCCAGAACTCCACCGACAGCGCGGCTGAGGAGGAGGAGGAGGCCGAGGCTGCAGCCTTCCCCGCGGGCTTCCGGCACGAGGCCTTCCCGGGCTACGCGGGCTCGCTGCCCACGTCCAGCTCCTACTCCAGCTTCAGCGCCACGTCGGAGGAGAAGGAGCTGGCGCGGGCCAGCACACTCACCGCCTCGCAGCAGGCCGTCTACCTGAACAGCCGCGACGAGCTCTTCGACCGCAAGCCGCCCGCCGCGGCCGCTGCCGCCACCTACGAGGGCAGCCCACGCTTCGCCAAGGCCGCGTCCACGGTGGCCGCCCCGCTTGAGGCCGAGGTGGCCCCGGGCTTTGCGCGGACCGTGTCGCCGTACCCGGCCGAGCCCTTCCGCTTCCCGGCCTCCCCGGGTCCCCGGCAGGCCCTGATGCCCCCAAACCTGTGGAGCCTGCGGGCCAAGCCGGGCACCGCGCGGCTCTCACGGGAGGACCTGCGGGGCCAGTGGCGGTCCCTGGGCGTGGAGGACATTGGCGCCTACTCCTACCCGGCCTCCAGCGCCGGCCGCGTCTCGCCCTGCAGCTTCTCGGAACGCTACTACAGCGGCGGGGGCAGCCCGGGCAAGAAGGCCGAGGGCCGCGCCAGCCCCCTCTACGCCAGCTACAAGGCGGACAGCTTCTCGGAGGGCGACGACCTCTCCCAGGGCCGCCTGGCTGAGCCCTGCTTCCTGCGGGCCGGCGGGGACCTGAGCCTCAGCCCCGGGCGCTCGGCCGACCCGCTGCCCGGCTACGGGCCCGGCGAGGGCGACGGGGAGAGGCTCAGGGTGCAGCTGCACGCGGCCGGCGGCAGCCCCGAGCCGGAGCACAGCCCCCACAGCTCCCGGGACTCCCTGGGGCCCAGCTCCATGGAGGCCTCGCCGGAAATGCACCCCGCAGCCCGCCTCAGCCCCCAGCCGGCCTTCCCGCGGACTGGTGGCTCAGGGCTGAGCCGCAAGGACAGCCTCACGAAGGCCCAGCTCTACGGGACCTTGCTCAACTGACCGCCTGCCCCGGGCCGGGTCACGGGGCCACCCTCGCCCCCCACCCCGCCCCTCCCAACATGGCCCCTGAGAAAGGAGGGGCAAACTC